>VSMD01025453.1:0-129738 GCA_008750895.1 Mirza zaza | reverse complement strand
ACAAAGCTTTAGCTCACTGAAAGCCCAAGACAAACCTAAAGTTTAGAAACCTACTTCCACAGAACTATTAAATTTCTTTGACTGAATATTTTTATTTAATATCCCAAACCTTGTGGAACACAAAACAGCAAAACAATAGAGCTGATTGAAGTCCTCCTATTGGCCACCCCCACCCTACCCTGCCCCAATATAGACATGTGTAGCTGCTGTAACAAAGACTCAAAGACTAGCTGCATTGAAATGGAATAGTGTGTGTGTGTGTGTGTGTGTGTGTGTGTGTGTGCATGGAGAGGGTGTCACCGCCTAAAAAGGGAAAGAGATAAGAAATGAGGATCTGTTGAAAAATAGAGAGCTTTGCAGACAATTATCCCATTCTTTAAGCAGCCTAAGTGGCTTGCTTTCCTAATACGGTATTTACTAACCTTGATTAGGGAAAAGAGTTGCCTAATAAACTTTGGGAAACCTGAAGTGGCTCAATTAACTCCTAAAGGAAGGTAAATGGGTTCATCTGTAGTTTAAGATCAATGAAAGCTGATGGTTGCAGTGTAACTTCAAGGAGTTATTTCAAAAGGAGAGAAGGTTTGATCAATGAAACGAAAGTTAGAAGAGCTTTATGGTTCAGAAAGGGTCAGGAATCAAAATGATCTGAGAATATTTAAGTGGGGCTCCCAGTGTCAAAACGCACAGGTGCTCATTTAAGAACATCTCCTTATAAAATTACCTTATGGTTGATTCACACTTTTTATTTACAATGCCTACAGACATTTAGTGAGCCTTTATTGTTTGGCACTCCATTAAGCATTTTTAAATTAATCCTCTTAAGAAATTTTATAAGGGTGGGAACTGTCTTTATCTTCATTTTACAGATGTGAAAACTGAGGCATAAAGAGGTTAAGTTACTTGCTGATAGCAGAGACAGGAGGCAGGAGTCAATCACAGGTATTTTGATTGGATTTTTATCTTTAAACAATATTGCCTAATGTGAAATAACTGTTGAAAATGTGAACATTATGAAACTGGGACACCATTCTTGTCAAAAGTTGCACCACATCAAACCAAAGAGACTAAGAAATTGACAATCTCTTTTTTCCAAATGAAAAACAAAAATGATCAGTTTCTATTTGAATCTTCATAGCCTGCATTATCTACTAGTTCCCTCTTAGCCATTTAGAATATATTAATACAATAAAATTGAGATTATAGAAGCAACTAATGATTTTTTAAGTATACCTCCAAGTGCCACAGACACATTTTCTTTTTTCTTTTTGCCTGTCATAACCTTTATATTTGGACAATATATTTACATTTCCTTGTTGTGTGTAACTCAGTTTCCCCCCCAGTGTTTTCAAATAGTCCAACTATCAGTCTTTAAATCTGTTAGTGATGTTCAATTGAAGATTTAGTCAGTGATTCAGTTTTTCCCTAAATATAATATTGTGTCTCCCTAAAGAGATATGGGAGAAAAACTTGAAATAGCAGATATGTAGCTCTGCTTTAAATCTGGATTAACAGATTTCCTTGAAAACATTGGTTAATAATATGAAAATGTAGTATGCAGCTGTAGTTAGTGAGTTTGCTTTCTTATGTGCATAATATGAGCTTGTAATGGAAGTAATGTCATATAGTATTTAACTCTGACATTTAGTGTTTGCCCTAGTAGATGGTCTTCCTTTTACTTAAGTGCCATTACTTTTATGTAGTCCATTTTCATTGCATTTAGTCCCATTTTAGTAATAATGCTTGCATGATTTACCAGGCAAATGCAATCTTTGCCCTGAATGGCACAGTGCAAGAAAAAATGGAAGCTGTTAAGAGGCTGAATGGCAAAAAAGTATTATTGACCTATGCTGGCAGCCATGTGTTTCAATTATTTTCAAGAATCCATTTGTCAAATAAGTGAAGCGATGTGGGACGTCAAGTTCAAGCTGGGGTTAGTGCCTTTCTACATCTGATATGATGTATCTTCTGTAGCCATTTAATTGAATTACCCAATTTATTTTTCAAGCAACAATGCTCTACCAAGAGCCATGACATTAAACAATTAAATATGAGTTTAAAAGTCTGCGTTTTGTGTAGTTCATCATTCCTCTGCAGTAGAAAGTGAGCCCAAGGGCCTGAGGATTTCTGATCTGGTAGAGTAAAAGCTTAGATTCTGGGGGAACACCCTAACTGTCCCATGCGGAAACACTTTAAAAATAATAACACTTCATAATTCTTATTTCTTTGAGCATAATGGTGATGTAAACATGTAGAATTGAACTGATATTACTCAATAATTCCTTGAGAGACACTATTCTGTGTAGAAAAGTAAACTAGGCTGTGATAGCTTTAACTAATGCTCAATGAGTTTGATCAAGAGTGCTTTTTTAATTTGAAGTGGCTGCCTTTTGTGAATACAAAAAAGAAATCCCAGTTTAAAAAAAATCTGACTTTTAGAAAATTACGAAGAGAAATATGCAGCTAAGGAATACTTCTATTTTCCAATTACTAAAATATTTTGGGCCATTAGCACTTCCAACATTCTTAAAACTTTTAAAGAAAAACAAGATAACTAACCACAACTCTTTTATCTGGGGGGGCGGAGGAGGCATGAAGGTAGAGAGAATGAAAGGAAGGGAAAGAAAATTCAGATCAAATGTGTCCTGGCTTTAGACAAGATAACTGTTGTGGAAAAACTTTTCAATTTTCATTTTAATTTATTTTTCTTGGGGTATTAATTCTATGATAAGTTTTAAGAGGACTTTATGTTGTTTTCTTTTGTTGCTAACTTAGACATACAGATATGTTTTTGATCTGAGGAGAATAATTACTGTAACTCAGAGAACAGAAGCAACTTATATATTTTTTTCAATTAACATTCAACAATTAAATTTTAATATGGTCAGGGAATTGTTCAGATCCTTTTGTATAGGGATACTGCACCTTTAATTATCTGCCCTCTGGTGCCAAGCCTTTTCTTTGAGTGCTTCCATAAAAGCTTATTGCAGCTAGTTATTGAGCAAATTAGTACTTGAGTTTTGGTGAAAAATGTCTTTATTAGTCCTAAAACCGGAGTCACTGTGCATTCCCAGAAGGCGTGATTTTGTTTGATGAATAAATCTAGTAATTATCCTGCTGTTAGGGCTGTACCGCAAATGTCATAAGCAGATAAACAGAGGGAGTAAGCCTTCCGTAAATTCTCTAATTATCTATGTTGGACTACTTATCGCCTGCAGATGATTTATGAGCATATTGATATATCCTTAAGTATGTTCATTTGAGTTCACAGATGCAAATAATTAAGGCACTAGTCATTTACAAAGGAGGCTTCAGGTCAGGGTCATTTCATTATAAAACTTCAGCCTGGTTTAGACTATGAAACAAGATATAAGTATAATCTACTTGACCAGGATATTTCCTAAGAGATTTTTAATTTTCTTTCCTTTTCTCCCATTCTGTAGACATTATTATTCTTACCATTATTTTCATTAAATAAGGCTTTTTCAACTTCCCTATGTCATCTATTTTTAATTTCATTTTAGGAAATATTAATTGTCCTATTTTTAATATATTTAAACCGCTTGGTAAAATGATGACTAGGAAATGGCAGAAATGCTTTAAAACATTTATAATGGCATTTTAAATTTCTAAAAAGTGTTCTTTGAATACAGGTGTTTGGTTTTTTCTCATCTTTGACTATTTCACTGATGGTAACTGATGACTTTCTTAAACAGGAGAGTATTTTATAAAGGATGTTTCATTCTTATGCTTATTTGGTAATTAACTAAGAAATCAAAATGTATAAATGCCTCCAAAATAATATTTTATTCCTTAATAATTAAAACTAATACACCAGTATATAATAGGAAAAAGAAGTTACTCTGAAAATTTGAATGTGAACATTTAATAAAAGTAGTTGATAATAGATTCCCAACACATTCAATTATAAACAGTTTAAGAAGATGAATTATCCTAACAAGTATATCTTGGCACTTCTTGAGCTGTGATGTTTGGAAGAAAATATACCAACTAAAGGAGAAAGTGGATATTGTAGCATATTTTTAAAAAGTGTACAAAAAATTTAGCAAGCAGAAACAAATTCTTTTGATATTACCAGAAGTCAAAGAGCTAAATAGAATCACATGAATGTAATCTTGTAATCATCTCTTGATTACTTGATTTATGTGTATGAGGCAAATCTGTTTCTGGCCAAACTCATATTAAGGTGAAGTTTAGATACAAAATACTTGAAAAAGGACACTGATGGTGTTCCCAAGGGATTTATTTCACTTTGGGGTCAATGTATTTCCCAAAGTCTGATAAAATCAAATTAATTGGACATTAGACACACACACACATACATATATACATTCTCATACACACACACACACATACACAAAGCAGGATCATTCCGTTAGTCTCAAATTAAGAGAGACAGTAGCCCCAATCCCTAGAATCAATCCAGTCTACATGGAGCCTTTTATAAAACTGGTCTGTCTCTATATTGGAGACAAATTCTTAGCAGAATTGCTACCAAGTAAAAAAACAAAAGAGTGAGTCAGAGTTGGACTGGTACTGGTTCAATTGCTGGGAGTTTTACTTGGCATTTGTGAATGGATAGAAACTATTCAAATTAATTTAGTTTATATCATTTCACTAGAATTTGGTAAATAAAGGGACATTTCTGCTTCATGTATCAAGGTAGTATTTCATGAAAGTACTGTAATAAAGGAATTTCTCTTCCGATGTGCCCTCCCTGCTTTTTTTCTCCTTCGAAAATAAATTTCCAGATATCTTCCACATCCTATTTCACTCCTTCTACGCCGCCGGTATGTAACAGAGATCACATTCACGTGCTTGGGATGTGATGTATCAGACTTGATATTCTTCCTCTTTCATCATGCGCTAAGACAGTTAAGTATTATAAAGCTTATTGAAAAGAAAAATCCAGTGAGCTTTTATTTCAGCTTGTCAATAGAGATATCCTGAATGCCAACCCACTTCCAGAAATTATCTTATGATGAATACAGACTGCAGAAATGCATTTTATCGTACAAATAGTTTATCAGTACTAAGTCATAAAAACTAAGTCTTAGAATTAGAGCCTGCAAAAATAATCACTTTTCACATTTCTACCAGTCATATGCAAAAATTGACATTTCTACAAGTACATCTTTCAAAATTCCTTCTCAGTAAATTGTTTTTGCAGGTTTTACCTAAATGAAGTGAATATGCCCTTAACAATAGTTTGATATCATCAGTAAAACCACTTTTTTTTGTAAATAGAATATAGATTTATAAACTAAGTCTTAAAAGCCAGTACTTTAATAAGTAGACTTTTTTTACTCAAAATGTTATTTTAGTATATATGAAATTATACATCTGTGAAAAATCATTAGAAACAAGTTAAAATAATCATGTCTTTTAGGGAAGTTAAGTGATATATCCAAGGTAATGTAGCTAGAACAAAATTAGAATGCAGGTCTTCTGACTTCCAGTCCACTTTCCTGTACAGCACTGTGTTCAATCTGTTCCCACACTATAGTTCTCAATACACATACTTTCTGCTCAAACCCATCATTCTCTTGACATTTATTAAACAACTTTAGATGTTATATAAATATTCTTCACTTATTAAGAGTTTATTTTTCCAGAGAATTTGGTATTTATTGATTCCAATTGCTCCACAAAACTAGTAAGACTAGACTTTCCCTCAATTATAGAAATTTACATTTTTGTATTTTACATTTTCAAACTATGGGCATGAAAGATCATAAAAAAGGATCAATAAATATGTGTTGAGCAAATTTGTTGAATGAGTTAAATAAAAATGCACACAAACTATTTTGTGTTAATATATGCACTCATTTTTCCTTGGCTACTTTCTTTTATAACATTCTATTTTGTCTCTTGTTATTTATATGTTGCCATAAGCACAATGTCTAGGACATGACTGTTATGACAGGGCTGATATTTTGTAGTAAAGAAGGAAAATGAAGCTGGTATCTAACGATTATTTTCTTCTGAGTGAAAGTATGTTTTATATGATTATATACATATAAAACATTTAAAGGTATGTTATATAACATATTATATATCTTAATACCATGTTAGATGTGTGTATTCCTGTATATGTGTATCTGTGTGTTTATATCTATAATACACAGCTATTGATTTCAAAGCTTTCTTCACTAAAATTATTATTGATGAACTATTTAATAATTCTTCAGCACACATTTTTCTTTTTGAAAAATGAAAAACAAAACCAGTAGTAAGCAACTGAAGTGTGCCTAAAATTGTGCTGAAATTATGAAACTCAGATAGTTGCAATTGGGTCAGACATTGTGGGTGCCTGAAATCATATTACAGGAATCTTTGTTCTGGGAATTAACTATGCAGGACAATGATTCCACTGTCTTGATGTCAGCTCCTGAACTGCTGGATAGATGGGAGGCAGAGAAGGGTCCTGCAGATGTCAGGAGGTCTAATACAATTCTTTTTTCTTTCTGATGTGGATTCTGTACTATTGGAGCCAGAATAGTTTCAATCTCTCCACACATCCATTATTGAAACAATTTGGTTATCAATGTTAATAAGTTCCAAAAAATTCCTGAATATTTCAGGTCTCTTTGTTGGCTATTGTTAAATGAAATGGGAAAGAGGAAAAATATTTAAGAATCACTTGGTACCCCCATAAAAATGTACGATTATTAAGTGTCAATTAAACATTTTTAGAAAGGGTCATAAAAATTATAAAGTAGTTTATAAGTGATTATTTCATTTCCACGCATACATAACACACACACACATACCTGCACCCATATACTGGAACACCATTTCATTAAATACTGGTGCTTGAAAATGAGAATACAGAGAAACAGGTAAACAGCAGTATTTCCATGTTGCAGCCAATCACTGTCAGCTGCTTATTTTTGTGAGTAGTAAATTTACTTTCAAATTAAGTATAGTGACCAAAGAGAATGTTATGCTAGAATTTAAATAACAATGTATCACCTGGCTGGTTGTCTTGCATAAAACAGAATCAGAAAATCCTATCGGCTCTGTGATGGGACTATTAACTGACCTACAAGGATAAAAGCACAAAGGTAGGTATCTAATTCCCTTGCTCCTTGCCCAAGTGAACATTTTTCAAAAGAGCTAACTAGTTAGAATCATTGATTTTCCTGTTTGCTATTCTATTATTCTCTCCAAGATAATCGGCTTATTCCTTTTAGCACGACTCCATTAAATCTTACAGTTTATCACAGAGATAACATGCTTGGTAAAGAAGTAAATGGAAGTTCAGAAATATCACAAATTATAATGTGCAGTTTCTATAGTTATCTCATTTGTTATGTCTGACAAAATTGTCATAGAACTTTGATGTTAGACATTTTTCTGAATCTATTTTGTCTCTTTCCCTACTGCTGAAGACTTTACTTTTTCTATCAGTGAAAACTTTATATAACCTAGTGAGAGAGTTGTCTGTGTGTGTTTTATTTGTTTGATTTGAAATAATTGCTTTTGAAATTGTATTTGATGATCTGTAAAAGCAAAAACAAAAGAAAAACCCCAATTCAGCTCATCATAACACTGGGAATTGTGCTTCATATTTAGATCTCCTCTTTGGTTGAAGTTTTTAAATTTCCTACCACTTTATTGATCGAAAATTATATAATGTGGGTACCTTTACATAATAAAGAAAATATATTGATTAGTTTACAAAGTTGAATCTGTTTACCTATTATGCACATTCTTCACACTTTCTCCAGTTTTTAATAATTTTTTTAGTTTTTGTTCATTGTGTTTAATTTGTTTTTGCTTCCTCCTCTAAAACCACCAAAACTGACATGTCAAAATTTAGAAGAGACTTAAAAATGGAATAAGCTACCAATACTTTTTATTCTTTTAAAACTAAAGATCCTTGTTTATTGAACAATGGAAAAACCATAGGTATTTTTTTTTGTTTCCTAAGATTTGTAATGTTGAGGATTTTCTCTTCAAAATATTTAGCATCAGGTGAAAAATCCTCCATAAGCAATATATGAATTGATCAGTAGATGGAATGTGTTTTGGATTTTGTCATGGATCAAATCATTTCAGTTCAGGTACTTTGGGTTCTGTGAATTGGATAGAATCTTGTGTGTGCTATGTGTTTCCCCTTAACCAGAGGAAGCAGAGAAATCCATGAAAAGCCCATTTCCATGACTATCTAAGTGAACTGCACTAAGTAAAAAAGAAATCCACTTATCCATCAAAAACCACAGCTAAAAGATGTTAAAAGATCTTTACCGATATGTTTTACAATTAATAAGTTAGGTGGAAAATCTGTGAGAAGTACGTATGATTTCTTCTGATATATTCCACAAGATTAGAAGGACAAGCAGAGGGCATTAAGAACACAGATAACATTTAGAAACATTACAGATATATATTTAATTCCACCCTTTTAGCAAAATTATTCTCATCCTTTGGCCAATAGTCAACAATCTTCAACTTCTTTGGGGAAGATTGCTGAATATGCTATCTTCTCATTTATTGTGACTGAATAAAAACAGATATATTGTCCAATGAAACACAATAGAGAGTTCAGAAAAAAAAACCCATATGTATATAGTTAAATGATTTTTAACAAGAATACCAAGAATACAATATGGGAAATATGGGAAAAGAACAAACAGTACTAGGAAACTGGCTATACACATGAAAAAGAATAACAATGGACCCTTATACCTTACATAAAAATCAACTGGAAAGAGAGTTAAAGATTTAAATGTGAAATTATAAATGTCTAGAAGAAAATATAGTGGAAAAGCTTTGTAACATTGGTCTTGGGAATGATTTTTGGATATGACATCAAAAACACCTGCAACAAAAGCAAAAACAGACGAGAGGAACTACATCAAACTAAAAAACTTCTTACAACAAAGAAACAACAAATGAAAAGGTAACCTACAATGGAAAACAATATTTATAAACTATATAATAAGGGGTTATTTTCCAAAATATTTAAGGAATTACAATACCTCAACAGCATAAAACAAAACAAATAGCCACAATGCCCAATTGTAAAGATGTGGAAACAATCCAAGTGCCCATCAATAAATGAGTGGATTAATAAAATGTGGTATATGTATACCATGGAGTTCTACTCAGCCACAAAAAGCAATGGTTATCTAGCACATCCTGTATTATCCTGGATAGAGCTGGAGTCCATTCTACTAAGTGAAATATCACAAGAATGGAAAAACAAGCACCATATGTACTCACCATCAAATTGGTATTAACTGATCAACACTTATGTACATATATAGTAATAATATTCATCGGGTGTTGGGCAGGTGCAGGGCAGGAGGGGCTGGGTATATTCACACTTAATGGGTGTGGTGTGCACCATCTGGGGAATGGACATGCTTGAAGCTCTGATTGGGCGGGGCAAAGGCAACATATGTAACCTAAACATTTGTACCCCTGTAATATGCAAAAATTAAAAAAAATATTTAAAAATTAGTAAAGGACTTGAATAGATGTTTTTTTCTAAAGAAGACATACAAATAGCCAAGAAGCATATGCAAGATGCTTAACATCACTAATCAAATGAAAATCAAAACCACAATGACAAAAACTGGTTAGTATTTAAAAAAAACCCATAAAATAATTGTTGGCAAGGATGGGGAGAAATCGTCACTTCCCTGCACTGTTAATGGGAATATAGAATGGTGTAGCACTATGGAAAATAATATGGAAGTTCCTCAAAAACTTAAAAATAGAACTACCATATGATCCAGCAAAAGTACTTCTGGTTATTTATCCAAAAAAAATTGAAGATCAAGATTTCAAAGAACTATTTGCACTCCTATGTTCATTACAACATCAATCACAATAGCCAGACTATGGAAACAACCTAAATGTCCATCGACACATAAATAGATAAGAAAATGTGGTATATACTTACAATGGAACATTAAAAAGAAGGAAATCTTGCCATATGTGACAACGTAGATTCATCTGGAGGACATTATGCTAAGTGAAATAACCTAGTCACAGGACAACTACTGCATGATTATACATATGAGGTGTCGACATTAGTTAAATGCATCAAAGCAGAGACTAGAAAGCTGGTTGCCAGGTACTGAGGGGAAAGGGGTAACAGGGAGTTGCCATTTACCGTGTATAAAGTTCCATTTATGCAAGATGAAAAAGTCCTAGAAATACGTTGCACACTAGAGCCTATAATTAACAATATTGTACACTTAAAAATTTATTGAGAGGCTTGATCTCACGTTAAGTATTTCTACCGTAATAACTCAATCAATATTTTTTTCCTTTGATATGAAAAAATAAATAAATAAAATGACTCTACACAAACCATTTTAATTAAGTGTGCCGTGGAAGATTATGTATTAAGTTCCAGCTAAAATAGATATAAAAGAAGGTAAATAATTTTGATCAGCATAGATAAATGCTATATCTACATAGGAAAAGATTGTTAATGGTGTTTACTGGCACCTATTTTTTTTTTTTTTTTACTTGAGATCTGTATACAGAGGGTAAAATATTCTGGAACTGAGAAGTCTTGCTTACTGATATCCAGTGTCCTAAAATATTTCAAAGAAACACATTCTTTAATCTTTAATTTCATATATTATTCCATAGGACCTTGCAGTACATATAAGTGGCATACTTGTAAAAATAAGTAAATAGCTTGATTTATTAATGAAAGCACAGTATTCACCACACAAAAGTAATTTTTTAACTTTCTATCTATGGTCGAACATTGGACTACGTTTTAGATTTTTGGTATTATAAATGTAGTACACACATTGCATTTTTGTACATGTATTCCCAATTTGTTTCCTTATTTTTTTATTGTTATAAAGAATTTATAAATATTTATACCCCACTACAAAATGCTATAATACAATATTCTAAAGATTTAAATTTAAATGTATTCAGGTCTGAACTTCTAGTGGACTAGAAACTTCTCTGTGTGTTATTTGTGAAATACAGGGACTGCTTGTGTGCTATTTTTGTTATCCGATACTGCCTGCAACTCCATCACTAAAGAATCACTTTCTAAGTAAAAACACTGCTCCCTGCAGGTGTCTCATTAAATTATTATCAATCAGTGTTCTATGAGTAAAAGTTAATTTATTCCGTTTTTTTCTCCTTGACAAGTAGAAATCAGAGCATTGAGGAAATAGCACTTTTATCAAAGTAGAAAGAAGGACAATTTCAGTTTCTAAGTACAGACATAAAGGTTACTTGTCTTTGTTGAGCTTTGGTTGGAAAGATGATAAAATAAAGAGTCTATTTTTAGTTAAAAGAAAAATTTCTGAAATGAGATGAATCCAGAAATGAGAATTCACATAATATATAAAATAAGCAAACAAACGTCAACAAAAAATTTCATCCATTTCTATCTTATTGAGATTTACTTCTACTTGTCCAAGGTAAGTATTTAAAGAGATAAAAGGAGGTACCATTGCTTACTTTCATGGTCATCATTGTCTAATATGGGTAAAGGAAATAAATGCAAATATCATAAAACCCCATGGAACTACACAGCAATATAGACTAATAGGCATGTTTTATGATAACACACAGTGTGTGTAATGTAGTGTAGTGTGTGATATGTTAGTGTAGTGGTAGACAGTTCTTTACATAGTTGCCTTTCCTTCATTCTTCAGAAGGTTGCTATGCACACTGGATCCCCTTGTTCCACTGACTCAGAATTGCTTTATCCATTTAATCTTTCCTGTGTCTTCAGGATTTTCCTTCTCTTTCATCTAAATCTCCAAGAGTTCCTTTACAAAATAAATACTTTACAAAGAACAATTTTTTTGGCCCTACTATCTTATCAAAGTACCACTATTCAAAGTCATTCTTTACCATCAATTAAGATTGATTGAAAAGTTCATCCTTTACCATCAATGAAGATTGATTGAAAATTTGTGTCCACTCTCTGATTTTCCTTTGTAATCACCAAGTGATGATTGAGCATTCTATTATAGGTTCTTGCTACCACCACTCTTCTGAAAATGTGTTCATGAAATAGCACATATCTCCAAACGGGCAATCATTTCTGGGTCTTCTCTGACTTCTCTGTGTTTTTTGCCACTCCTCTATTATTAATATTAATACTTCCTGGGATTCTTACTTTGACTTATGGTCATCATTTTACCTGTTGTCTCCTTCTATTATCCTGACCACCCTTTTTCAGTCTTTCTTTCTGTCTCCTTCTTCCATCTGCCATTTATATACAAACAATTTCTAGGATTTCATTGTGCTTCTCCTCTGATTATACACAGTCTCCCTGTAGGATCTCATCCACTGGCAGTATATTAAGTACCATCCATTTGCTAGAGATGTCAGATTCTATTTCTTTCGTTTGACCTCTCTCCTGAATACATTATCTGTATTTCTACCAAGACAGGTGCATACCCTGCATTTGGAAACAAAATTAATGTTATCTAACAAAATTTAATCTCCATCCTGCATCCCAAATTAGAAACATTTAGATCATCCTTAGTTAATTTTTTTCTCTCCTATCCTACATTTAACCAGTTGCTAAATTCTATTACTTCTAACACAGAAATGTTCCCAATATCTGATTATTCCTCTCATTTACTGTTGATGTCCTAAACCTCATTAAAGCATTCTCCATAGAGGAAGTACTACTTGTGTAGGATGGAGGATCTTGCATTTTAATGAAAGATACATTCATATTGACACGTAACGTGTGTAGAAGTGAGCACAGAGAACCTTGGGAGGCTACATGAGGACATTTACCCAATTTGCCTATCTTCCCTAACCTGAGCTATTGCAAAAGCCTTCTCAGTTCTCTGTCAGTGACATCTCTTCCTCTCATCCATCCTGTATCCTTCCTTCATACTGCAACAAGGATATTCTTCCTAAGAAACAATGCCATCATTTTGTTCCATTTATTAAAAATCTCTTTTGGGTTTCCATTGAATAATCAGGAAATTATAATCTGAAACACTGAATGGATTTCAGATTTCCACGAAACCCCATGAGAATGAATGGCAAATTGTGGATGTATAACGTGCATTTCTGGGACAATATCAACAGATGCTGACCTACAAAATATAATAATAATATAAAACACAGGCTCCTTGTGACCTATACGTGCAATTGTAAATTAGCTATATTTTACTTCTCCAGCTCCTCTTCTTCCTTCTTCCCACTAAATGAATCCTCTTCCCAGGCACACCAAACTTTTCACCATTTCCTAGATATTCTCTAGTTTTTAAATGGTTTGGTGCCTTTGTTGATGCTGTTACTTAACTTGGAATGGCATTGCTTATTGCCATAACATATTTCTATGCATTGATAAGACTAATCAGACCATTACAACAAGAAACCCCAGGAGTGTCTGCCACTAGATCCTCCCTGCTTGATAATATTTTTGTCTAGTTTTGAACAGTTTTTTGCTAAGTCTATGTATGATATAATTTAATCCTCTACCATTGGTATTTCTCTCATTGACTATATTTCTCTGATGAGGGACTAGTGTGTCTTACTTGCTTTAAAAAATCCTTAGTGCTCAGTATATTGTCAGAGGCATAAAAACTCAATATATGATTGACAAATGAATTAATAAATGTAAAAGAAACATAGAGGCTATTTCTTAGCCAAGACCATATTTTTGGCATAATTCTGGTGAGGGGGTAGGGGGAAGTAAAGCATGGGGAACTTTAACAACAAATAATATATTTGAAATAAAGAGGTAAATTCTTGAGAGTATAAATATGAGGCCCAGCTTGATTCAAGAGTATGTTAGGAGCTTCTGAGAGAAGGAAAGCTAACCATCAATAACATATTAGAGGGTAATTGCTCACTGGTGAGATTCTGTGCCATTTACTTTTCTCATGTATCATTCCACAAATGCATTTTAGTAATGGCACTATATGCTAAGTTCTAAAGAAAATAATTGTTTGGAACTCAATCCTAAGTAGTTTGAAATCCAATAAAGAAGAGACTGTAACAGTACAAAAGTGAGGAGGTTATAGCCTGGAGTAAAGCCATGGCGATGATGAGGACAACACAGTGCCTAGACATTTATAGGGACAAGTCATTTGGATCCAGTGGTAGCTGGATATAAGAACTGATCAAGAGACAAAGTAAAGAGGATACCCAAATGGGAGTCAGGTGTGCTGCCTGTGGTGCTAACAATGATGGAAAAAATAAGTTTGTGTGGTGGGGGCAGATAGGGAGCTTGAGGAAGGCCCAATATAAAACATTGGATAAGCTAATGGGTTTATTTAGAGTAACTTTGTCCTAAAAATCAATGTTAAATGAGCTATGGAGTTAAGATACATGCACATCAATAAATGCAAGAGTGATTAATAAAAAGAATAATGTGGCAGTTATCACACATGTATCCTTTATTTATGTGCTAGGCATGGTACTGAACATCAGTCCTTTAATATAATAACACCTCCATAGGGTAGGTACTGTTATTATCTCAGTGGTACAAGCAAGGAACCTAAGGCTTAGAGAAGTCAAGGAACTTGCCCCAAATCACACAGCTGGAAAGAGACAGAGAGGGAACTTGGATATGGTAAGTTCTGTCCCAACCTTCACGTTTTCAATTAATACCATTACATTCTTCTCTCGTAGGCTATTAAATTAACATTTCTAGATTTATTTTTATGTTTTTTAAGGTTTCAATAACATTTTAATAATGCATTTTATGTTGTCTTGCATCTTGATAGTTCATTAAAGATTGTGTAAAACTCTTCAGAAAGATAGTACTAGAGAGTACCTGTTTTCTTGCATTGCTGAGTTTGTTCTGCACTAAGTTATGTTTTCATTTGAATAGTTTTATCTTATAATTACAAGTTAAATACAGAACTGCATAGTCCAGCTTTACCAATATTTGATCTGCTTTTTAAAGCCACTTTAATGGACATTCTTCCCAATTCTTCTTCTTTTTATCTCAATATTTAATTCTATAAATCTAGGTTTTTTTTTTTTTTAAATCACATTTCGATTTGTATAATCAATCTGTATATTTGAGTTCATTCTCATTCCAAAGTTTCTTTAGGACTAATTATGTTTGTGTGTGTGTGTGTGTGTGTGTGTGTGTTTCGAGTTAATAAGCTTAGATACTAGGGGGGAAAACAGTAGAAAGATTACACCACAGATAATTAATAAAAATCAATTAGTTTGTTAATGAGTACTCTGTCAGTACCCAAGGTGGCAGAAACCAGCTGGGGGGAGGAAATCAGGATCCCTGAATAGGACATTTAGAATGCTCGAGTCCTGCTGAGAATTTGAGAGGAAATAACTATAAGAAGCACTACTTGGGTTAAAAGTGGCTAAATTTCCTCTTGAGATTGCAATTCCTCTAGCTAATAAATCTAGTAAAAAAGTGATTCACCTTTAGTGTGTGCCATAAAGCATTTTCTGAGGCCTTAAGTACATTGCTCACTGCCCTGTATTAAAAACAAACCCATAGTTGTAAATGTCAATGACTAAGAATATTAGAGCCCTTGCATCTTTCTCATGTTAGTAGAAAAGCTGGAAGCACCCATTACCTCTTCTATGACTTTTTACATTGTATTTATATAAATGGCAAATGTCAAACATGAGTTGACAGGGAAATACAAAATCTGTCTTCCAATGGTCCTTGGATGAAAAAGTAGAAAATTCCAAAGATAGCAATTGACCCTTCTTAAAAGTTTTTCAGAATATACATTCTTTCCATTATATTTGTGTTAAGATTGTACCTTTTCTTCATATATAATTATTAATTACTTATGGGAGTAATGCAGAAGAGGCGAATTACATAGAAACAAATTAAGTAAATTCAGCTTACCATAGGGTGACTACTTAAAACTATCTATTTCAATTTCATATGTTTTCTTTTAAGGATCGAGGAAGAAAAATTAAATGTATTCTAACAAACTTATAGCTTTAATTTGAATTTGTATATACAGTTTTATTGTAAACAGCTTACACAAGCTTTCTGGAATTGTCATGAACCTCAAAATGACTGCTAAACAATCTCCCTTTTGGATAAAATTTACAGTCTAAAAGATGTTTTTGCTTTTGGTTATTCTTTATAACAAAAGTGTTCCATATTCTGTGAGGTGGATTAATAGCATGGAATAGGATGTATAAGATTTCTATTGAAGAGTTTTACCTAATAACTCCCTCTGAGGTCCTAGGGGTAAAAGATCATTGATTTAACTTATTCAACTAGTTAACTTTCATAGATAACGTATTCCTTTAATTACTTGGAAAATTTCTGGGTAGTGAAATGAAGAGAACTCACACATTAATGAGGGAAATACACTGAATATAAAGAAATGATTCTTTAAGCAATTTTTGACTATTTTTGTTCAACTAAACTTTTCCCCTTCATATATTAATATATGTTGCTAGAGTTTCCCTTATAATATGCATGACTATGTGCTAAAATATTGCATTTGTACAATAAGTAAAAGTGGTATCTATACTCATTTACATAAATCAGATTATGGTTTCCTTTTTAACACTTTCTTAATATTAAGATATTTCCTTTTTCCTCTAGTACATTTTTTAATTTCCTAGGAGGCAATAGTAATGGTCAGTTCCATGACCTTACATTTTTTTAATGCACGGGATTTTTCAAATATTCTGGCTTCTGGGTACATGTAAAATACAATTACGCTTTCTTTCAAAATATTTTGAAAAATGAAGAATGCACCTTATTTTCATTTTAGGAATATTCATACACACAATTGAGTAAGTCATCTGTGAATAGGTGAATGTTTTGAAGCACATATATTGTTAGATTTATCATATTCCATTTAACTTTTACTATATTCCATCAAGAAATTGAATACCATTCCTCACGCTTACTAATTAAAATAGTTCCTCCTTATCCATGGGGGATACATTCCAAGACCCCCAGTGGATGTCTGAAACTGCAGATAGTACCAAACCCTATATATACAGTATGTTTTTTTGATCTGATAACTAAGATGGCTACTAAGTGACTAATGGGTGAGTAGCACATACATCCTGAATGTGCTGGACAAAGGGATAATTCATGTTCTGGACAGGAAGAAGCAGGACAACATGAGATTCCATCATGCTACTCAGACCGGTGTGCAACTTAAAACTCATCAATTGCTTGTATCTGGAATTTTCCATGTTATATTTTCAGACTGCACTTGAGTGCGGGTAACTGAAACCACAGAAAGTGAAACTGCAGATAAGAAGGGAATACTGTAGTTGTGTTACTTTTTCATCAACCAAAAGGAAGCACTTTTTCGAAGCATTTCTCAGTTTTTGGAAGCAATATAAACCCAAAGACACAAGGTGGGCTGACTTGTGAGATAATGGGATTACTATCTACCTCATTCAGAGGTGCATGGTCCCATGAAAAATGGCAGAGGTACCTCAAATTCATTATCACAGAATTAAAATGTAATACAGACAATTAAAACTTTTATGGAATGTATTTTATTTTTGGTCTTTAGATACAACAGACTTATATAGGTTGTATCTGATTTTACATCTTCCTTTTAAAGGTGAGGAAATCGAGACCCTAAATAATTTATTAACATTGTTAGACTTTCAATTAAACCAATGGACTCTCACCTTAGAATGCTGAGGTTTAAACTCCAGCTCTACCACTGAATACTTGGACATAGTATTTAAATTCACTATGTCTTGGTTAGTTTAACTGAAAATATGGATAATAATAGTGTCTACTCCATAGGGTTGTTGTAATGACTCAGACAGGTTAAGAAAGAACTTAATACTATCTAGTATATACTAAACGCTGGATAAGTGTTTGCAAAATAAATCACTTAATTTTTTTAATGCACTGAAAACATATAAATCCTTCCTTTGAAAGACTGCCAATTAGTAGACACGCTAGAGGGAAACATCTATTTGTTCAATCGATATTAGATGTTGCGTTGTTAATTCAACAAATTGTGGAACCCTCAGCACTTGCCAGGATTAATTTTAGGTACTGGAGATTATTTTTAAAAAGATACAGTCTTTGCCCTCAAATCATCACATTTTGGCTGAAAAGACAGAAACATATATTTAAATAAATAGCTAAGATGCAATGTAGTTGGTGCTATGAAATAGTTTTGGAGAAGCTATAAATTTTGACTTGAAAGAGAGCCTAATGAAAGAGGTTTCAGTAGTTCTTGGAGTAATTACTAGAAATGTTTCTACTGAAGATTGAGGAAAATACATTTTCATTAGTGCAAATAGGAAGGGTAGATGAGACTGCTTCTTCTTCATTCTTTCACCACTGTTCCCATGCTTTCTCATTTAGGGACCAGGTTGGAGGAGCAGCCCAAACTGGGACATTTCCATTTCCATCTCAAAAGAGAAGAGCCAAAATCTGAGCCAAACCATGCCATCACAGTCACATCTTCTGTTCGGATGTGGCATGTGTTATATCTCCCACCTCTTGTTAACCAAAGCCAGTCATGTGCCCAAGCCCAAAATCAATGGGAATTGATATATTTTCTTCATTCAAGAGTCACTAGAGGTCACATGACAATGAACAGAGATTATGATCCTCTGTGGAAAGGCAGGAAGTGAATAACTGAACAATATTAGAAACTCTCAGAGGCATTTAGGAAATTGTGGGAAGTGTGCTTGGAATATAGACTATAAACTGTACAGTGAATGGAAAGAGGTAAAACAAGAATGAGAAGTGCTGCCAGACTATGAAAGGACTTGTGTATCTTGATAAAGCATGCATGATTTGACTTTATTCATGATTGACTTTATTCATGATTGGAAATGCAGTTTTAGAAATATGACCCTAACTGAAGAGCAGAGAAAGGCCTGGGGACAAGAAGAAAATGGAGGCACAGAGGTTAATTAATGCCTGAGAGATGATGGTGGTGGGAGGGAACTTACAAAACAAATTCAAGGTGCCTAGAGAAGGTAGAATTGGCAGAATATCAGACAAGCTGTAGAAGGTGAAAGGTAAGGATTAGGAAAGAAAGAGTATGGTTATGAGGGCTCTAGCTTGGATGGCTGGAGTAAATGAGCTGGGAAATATGGTCATTATCAGTGGAGAAGAGGAATGGGATTATTCTATCAAGGTTGGGTGTGGAGAAGATAAGGGAGGCTTCAGAGAATGGCACTCATGAGCTGATGTCACAAAATGAGTGTAAAGGACATTCCTGGCAAAGGGACCAACATATGGACATGCATAATGGCCTTAAAAAGCATGCCATGTTCAAAAACTTTAAGGTAGCTGTGGCCACAAAATTGATAATTATAATCACAGAAGAAAATAATAAAATAGTTAAGTATATTTGAATCTTAGGGTTCTGTATCATTTTTTTCCTCAGTTTTCCATCTCAGAGTATGAGCACATGCAAACTGAAAATGACATATGTGCAATAAAAAGTACAAGGGATAAAAGTCTTTACTAATTGATTAAAACAATAAGGTTAAAGGTCAACTGGAAATCAAGTTAGATTTATAAAATCAGTTCTGAAAATGGCAACATGATCAAAAGAAAATATTAATTCTACAAATTTAAAGCTTCTATTTCTAATTTTTGAATATAAATCTTTGGATATTCACCATATTTTATTTTGTTTTAGTTGATTTTTTATTGACAAATAATAATTGTATATATTTATTTGGTACAATATGATATTATGATATAGGTATACAATACAGAATGAAGAAGATACAAATAAATGGAAAGATATTCTGTATTCAGAATATTCATACTCATGCCATATTCATATGCCAATATTCATAGATGGTTTTGTTTTTTTAAATGCTCATCATATTTACTTTAGGGAAGTAAAAGTAGTCACACATATAAATTAATATTGGTAATTAGTGCTGAATCTCTGTATTAAATTAGTCTTCATGATTATATGGATCATTTCAGGTTCAATTCAGTTGATATAACCAGTCAATATTAACACTGTAAATATCACACGGTATTCTCATCTCAGGCTAACATAAGAAACAGAGTAAAATTTTATAAAGAAAAATATTGTTATAATAGATTTTAAGATAAGGCCAGCTGCTAGTATGGATAGAAATGAGTAGGTCAGCAAGGTCCTAATGAATTTACTACAATTTAGAGTCAGACTCTCAGTTTAACATTTCCAGAAATTAAATTTGAAAAGTTATCCAATTATTATTAACTTCTTAAGGTCTAACTCAAGATTAATTCTGAGCAGCTGAATTTACAGAACTAAATTATAAATCATGGTGTCCATTTATTCATTCACAAAACATTAGTGACTTACATATGATGTTCCTTCCTGTGCAAAATACTACGCAGGAGAAAAACTATATGAGAGAATATTGCATGGTTGGCATCAAGCTAAAATAAGTACCATGAGATTTTTGAATTGCTATAAAACTAGGTGAACTGGACAAGATACCATTCTCCACTTTGAAGATGATTTTATCCATGTACCTAATATTTGTTGAATTCCTAGGGCCCATCCCAGATATAGTGAATCAGGATTTCCAGAGGTAGAACCAGAAATTTGTTAACAGTGTCTCAGATAATTTTTACCATGAGGTAAGTTTTGGAAACTTTGCCATGATGAATCAGCTCTGTTTTTCTCCTTTATTCTTCTTTTCAAATACAGTCCATGCAGATTTCTAACTTTTGTTACTGGGTTGCTAAAGTTAAGATTTATTTTAATTATACTTGATCCCTGAGAACATTTCTTAGATCCTATGATTTATCTGATAAGTAAGCATAACTGGATTAATAGAAACTCGGAAAGTACCATAGTATCTGTAGTACCACATTGATACACCATCTACCGGTTGTTCTCATCTATTCTGGGTGGATATTAACAACTTTAATTTATTATTGTTTTTCTTTTTTTTTCTTATGTCAAAGGCTAACTTTCAATAGAGCGCAGCAAGAGAGAGCTGCTGTGCTATATTGGAAACCCCCACCAGGAAGCAGTTCTGCTACAAATGGTTTAGCACCAGGTTCCCTACCAATGTGCATTGCCTGACGGTGAGGCTGCAGCCTTTTTGTGGCTGAGCCCAGTATAGCTTTAATTTCAAAAGTAAACTTTGCCAGACCTGTGCTTAAGTATAGGTTATATTATTTCACTATGGTCTACAAATTAGTGAAAACTCATGCTGCTGGATGTTTCAAAATTCATGATTCAGATTTTAAAAAGAAATATGGAACATATATTATATATTACATACCCCCTCCAGGATGGTGGAAGCTGTGTTTTATAATGAATGTAGAAAAATGTGTGTGTGTGTGTGTATGTGTGTGTGTGTCCATCCTTCTGTTCTTATGTTGTTGGTTCAGACCAGGTTTTTACTGGGTGAGTCTGTGTCAAACTTGGGATGGTGGAGGAGAAGAATCTTGTGGGTTTTTTTCTTTTCTAATAACAGCTGAGAGACTGTATACCTGTAATAGTATTAATAACATGGAGAAAAAGAGAAATGAATGCCTTTAAGTCTTAGAAACTTTTTCATTTTTTAATTCACAAAATTTACTGAGTCTATATCCCTATTTTGGCAGGCACTGTAATTGTATATGGTCATATAATCATCTTTTTAATATTGACATGGTGTAAATTACATTTTTGAAGAGACATTCCCTTAGTATTTGAAAATACAGGTATGTTCCACTGGGATGTCTAGCTTATGGTGAGTCTTTCCAAGTTTGATCAGGATTAATGAGCTGAGACTTTTCATGGACTTTTACCTTAGGGTCACAGAGACTGGGGAAGCTCAAGGCCGTATCCCCTGTGCCGATAGCAAGAACAGTAGCAAGTTTTGCTGAAATTGATTATGAATGTCTCTAGCTACTGGCAAAGCTGTAGTATAGCCCGTCTATATCCATGTGAGGATAGAGTAGGAATTAAAATGAAAGCAAGACATGGCAAAGGTAAAGTGAAAGATTTTGCTATTAGGCTAGTGCTTTGATCATAAAGATTCAAGCATATCTATCATCCTACATCTGTGAGAGTGCATTAAAAGGTTAATGAAGTTTTGTACCTTTTTGGACTTATAACTAAATTGTCAGGTCAGCAAATATGAAGAATTTTTGTACTGTAGACTATCCTAGAAAATTCTCTGGAGGGAAAAATGAGATGCCTTTACAATTTATTTCAGAACATCCAGTATCTTAAAACTGTTCTACACAATTTTGAGGCTGTTTCAAAGGAACTATGTAGAGCTAATCCTGTTTAAAAAGAAATTGGGAAGGCTCAGAAAAATCCCTTATATGAGAAATGAGGACAATATAGTACTATGATTTATATACAATTCATAGACCTTTGAATCAAACATTCACCATTTTAATAATTTCAGGGAGACAACTGCTTCCCAGCAGTCTGTAGCATAAAGCTCAGATCATAATACTATGTATGTAATAGTGATACTTTCATGGGTTAAATGAGCAGAGCTTGAAATATTATTTTTTTAAAAAATTGAAAGGTTGTGGCAGTAATAAAAAGGTTGAATGGTAATGCCTCTAATTGAACAGTAAGGCCTCTTTCCTATTAAGTCACTCTTTCATCTGTCTTTTTAATTATTTCATTATCATTTTGTACTGCAGTTCACAATGAAATGACCATTTGTGTTTAAGTGAAAGCTAATTATTAGGACTGAATTATTGTGCAGTTTATTGATCCCTATGGTGGATTAAGGGCTTTAAGTTCGTCTAGACAGAATAGTTAGCAAAATGACAAAAGGAAACATATAAGACCCTTGGGAAGAATCCCTATGCTCCATAAGCAATTAATGCCTGCCAGGTAATGGAATTTAAGTTTATACTAAATCCAGCAGAGCTTTGACATTTCAACTGCCTTATAAACACATTAGTCTAATGAATTAAGACTTATGAATTGTGTTTAGACACAAGTAGAAAGAGTAAGTCCAGGATATTTTTAGTCATCCATTGATTGAATGAAAAATAGATCATTTTTTTCTCTGAATTTGATGAAAAATGAAATGTATTCTTCTTTGTGTTTATCTCTGGTCTTTCTGCCCTCTGTTGATGGATGGGTATTAACAATTTCCCTTTCCCAAAGAATACTAATCTTCCTTATGGATGTGAAAGTATGTAGTGATAAACCAAGAACGGGTAAAAAATACACACACACACACACACACATATATACATATACACACACACACACATACACACACACACACCATAAATAGTACTGCTGAGTAAGAAGCCAAATAGCCCATTCATCTCAATCAAGTGCTGGGCAAATTTAAAAGCAATCTGTCATTATGGTGATGAGCAAGCTGCAGTTTAAGCTAATCATACAACCCATTGCCATTATTTATAAGAGCATGCCTTTGAGTGGACTTTAAGGAGATCTAGCTCAATCCTTCAGTGATGTGATTTTTTCCCTAAAGTGCTCTGTGTTCAGAGTTTTATTCACAACATGTCATACGTAAGGGTTTTTGGAAAAGTGGTTAAAGTTCTTTCTGATATCAATATAGAATTTGGCAACAATTCTAGGAAATAATTACAAACAATTACGACCAAGGTGGTGTTGCTTAGTGCCAAGTTTCAGGTATTTTTATTTCTCCTTTTCATTTTTAGTCTTCCCATAAAAATCTCTTTAACTGTACCAACCATGATTATTTATGGGTCAAATAAGACACAGATACTTAAGTTATATGCAATGGAAATCTGGTACATTTTACGTGTCTACACTTCTTTGAGTTTGAAGTCACTTCTTCACCATGAAAATGGTGAAAGGACATTTTAAGACCAGCCTTTTGTGTCATGTTAAGGACTATTCAGTGAAGAGGCATCCATACCAGATACCCAGAGGCACAGTTTAAATATTAAAGTATATTTATACAGAATATATTTTAGGTGTTTCATTGCATGAGTTTGAATTAAATTGAAGGCATTCATATGCACAGAATATAATCTAGCAAATTGCAAAAATGTTTGCTTCCATTATATTTATGCACAATTTTATTGCTTGCATTTGACAGTGGCAAAGTAGCTAGTTTAATAAGCAAGCATAAGTTTTTATAGCAATGGTTATGGACGTTTATGGTATTTAAACTAGATTAATCAGTGAAGTATGATAAAGTTGAAGGATTAAACAGACTGTGTGCACTTAAATATAAAACACTAATGGGGAATCTTGCACAAGGCAATATTTGTTATTATGAAAATATAATAAAAGGATAATTGGTGGGGTTCTCTTTCAAGGAAAAAGATAGTTTACTCAGCTTAAGAACTCAAATTAATGCCTAGGGAAATAGGGCACCCTTATTATATGTAGACATGGTGCCACCTACGTGAGAGTCATTTGATTTTTAAAACCTAAAATAAATCTATGCCTTACATTATGTCATAATATGATTGAATTCAAAGGATTATCCTGGAAAAAGCATTCCAAAAATTACCCCTAATTTTATCTTTGTAAGACGGTGTATACGCCCCTGGATATGTATATTCAAATATTGATTTATAATACATTTGCATGATTGGAGAAATTTGTTTCTGCTTTAAAGAAAGGATTTTCTCTCCTCTAATAAACAAAGTTGTAAAATACTTTTCAGAATGCTTAAAGTTAGTTTGGATGCCTCAACTATTTTGGTAGAAGTTAAAAGTAAAAGTTTAAAAGAATAATATTAATTCAATTACCAAAAAATAATTTTTGAGAATCTTATCCATGATAGGCGTGTATGATTTGGAGTCAAATAAGTCATCTTTTCTAAATTTAAGATTACTAATACTTGTATTAGTTATCTATTACTGCATGAAAAATTACTCCAGAATTTAGCAGCTTAAAATGGCAAACATTTATTATTTCATAATTTCTTTGGGTCAAGAATACAGGCACAGTGTAGGTGGGTTTCTCTGGTTCAAGGATCTCTTGAAGTTTTACTCAAGCCGTCAGCAAGGGTTAAGGGGTTTCATCCAAAGCCTTGGGCGGGGGAGTGTCCTTTTTCAAACTCACTCATGTGACTATTATCAGGGTCCAGTTTCCTCCCGGCTGTTGACCACAGGACTCTCTCAGTTCTTTTCCATGTGGGCATCTGCAAAGGGTAGCTTAGCACATGGCTCTGGCTTTCTTTGAAGCGAGAAAGCAAGAGAAAACCCAAGATAGAAGCCACAGTCTTTTTTGTAACCTAGTATCAGAAGTGACATCCCATTATTCCTACTGTATTCCTTTGTTAGGAGTGAGTCAATAAGTTCAGACACACTCAGGGGAGAGGAGTCACAGTGTTATGCACACCAGGAGGTGGAGATCACTATAGACCATTTTAGAGGCCACCTACCACCAAGTTTATAATAATATAAATTTCAAGAAAAATACAAAAGTTAATTGTTAAATTGAGCCTATTTGTCCATATATCTTGAACTTAAATGGTGCCTATAGTAGAATCAAAGCAAAGTGATGGTGCATTGTCAAGTTAGGCTAATAACAAATTTGACCTTCAACTTTTGTTTCCTATTAAAAACACAGATCATAACCATTGTTTTGTATATTTGGGAGAATTTTTTGGCACTTCACTAGCATGCTCTGTGATCGAAGATTGGAGTATGTGAACCTCAAAGAAGGATATAATATCTTCGTATGGAAAATATTTTAAATGATGGCCCTATATTAACCCAGAATGGTAAACTTTTAGTTTTAAAGTATATTACTGAAGCAGCTTTTTAGCATGCATTTAGAAAATGACATACAAACTAATAGGCTCAGTTTAACAATGAATCTAGTAATTGGAAATTTACATTGAATTCACAAAAGGTCTAATTACAACATAGATTAAAAAAACTTCTTTCATTATGCTTTGAAACTCTCATGATATGTAATTATATTATCATTAATATTTTTAAATTCAGTTGACAACTTCAATTTATTGAACACTAGCTCTGTTCACAAATTTGCTTTGAAAGTTTTCAAACTTTATGTTATACTGTTAAAAATCTGCTTAAAGGTACACCATAATCTAGTAGCATATATAACATGCAAGTATAACAATATCTGGATGAATAAACCATTAGTTATTAATATTGGTAGAATAAATTATTTAAAAGACATTTTGCTACATCAATTTACTGATGCCTTATGTTGAATCTACATATATGCACATTTGTTAATAAAATTCAATCAATAAAGTGAGCATTACTCTTACTTAAATTTGCCAATTATTTGCCAGCTTTAGAGAAATAATATTTTTTCCTTAGAATGGTAGAGAACACTTTAAACAGACTAAGTAAATTAGTGATGATATATTGATTATTTAACTTTTAGTAAAGATAACCTTAAATAAATGGACAGTTAATAAAATCTAAGAGAAAGTTATACTATGAAATTTTATGGATTTAAAAAACATAAGGTCTTCTATGGTATGTTTATATTTTGAGAAAGTATGGCTTGATAAAGATTTGTGTTGTAGAAACTGCAAGGTAATACTATTAGAAGACAAATTGACAATTTAAAGAATGCATTTTCATTGTGAGAGACTTGAAAACTCAGAATCCTAACTGTAAAATAAACTAGGGAAAATGAAAGCATTAAAAAAAAATAGGTCACTTCAGACTAAAACTAGATATAGGCATTCTGTGAAGATGCTCATTTAATATGATATAAGGATCTCCAATAGTCTCTTCTTCATTAAAACAAACAAGCAAATCTTTCCACAGTTTGCTTTGCATTGATCCTTTTCATTACTGAATTTCCTGAGAGAGGCATTACTCCTGGTATTCCTTGTTGCTTGGTTGAGACATTAATCCTTGTTAATGTCTTACTTGGGTAATTTGTTACTTTTTCCTGAGAGGACTAATTTCTTATCTATAAAATTATTAACAAATTTGTTAACACATTCTGAGAATCTCCTTTGTATGATTTCTACTGAATTAAATTTACTTAAAATTTGTATCTTAGACTAAAATTATTTGAAGATGGATGCAAACTGAGACATATTTTTAAATTGTATATTTAGAGTTGCAAGAAAGCAGTGGAGGCAGAGGCTTTGGGGAAAAATCAGGCTGTCCCAGATCTTGGCAGTTTACCTGATTCATCTTTGGTAGCTGGGCTGGATTTTTCAAAGGCTCTAATTAATTTTGACCTAGAAAGTGAGATCCAAAGAAAATCATGTAGAATGAGATTTGGCTAATTTGGGGAAGTGGACAACAAAATGATAAAGACCCAAGAGAAAGAGGGCATAAAAAACACAAAAGATTCAGAAGAATTGATAAAGCAGTGATGAAGAAACAGCAAAATCACATATTACAAATATGCATGGCAAGTTCTGTGCATATAGCCTAAATATTATGGCCAGTGCATTAACATCCTTTAAGAGGGAAAAGTCTAAATTGTTTAATATTGAAAATTGAGGATAAATTTAGTAAACTCTTGCTGATAGAATATTTATCTTTAAAGTGCACATCCAGAAAGATAACTATTATCAAACTGATCTTAAACTAATCTGAACATTAATCATATTGGATGTGTGTCCTTTAGTCATTGGACTGGAAATTCACCAGACTATCACTGATCGGCTCAAAGATAATTCACACCAGTTCAGCTGCTTCTGCTACTGGGAAGAGCACTTTCTAATATGGGGCAAATGCTTCTCAACTCATAAGACTTGAAATGACAAATTCTTTATTTTGAGTTTCCTGAATCCAAAAGCATGCTCCAGGCTCCCCCTAAGAGGTTTTAGAATTGAATAGTTCAGATTGTTGAAAGAGCCTGTATGGTAGTAAAACAGGTTGTAAAACTGTTACAAGACCGCATCATATTTTTAAGGAGAAATATCTGTGTATAGCAGGTGTCAAACAGGTGTCAAAAAGGAAATTTACTTAAAGGGGTTATGTAAGGTGTGTTTTTCTTTTATTTTCTTTTACCAATTAACTGCCTGAGGTAAAGGACTCTGTGTTACAAATTTAATCATTGGATAATATTTCTTTTTTTGTTCTTTTTATTCTTACAAGAGTAACAACACAAATGAACCAGGATATTGCTCTACCAATTGATTCTAAAACCAGCCGTTCATTTCGACCTCAATACTCATTTCTTCACAATTTTTGTTTTTATTGCAAATATAGACATACTCATCTTTTAAAAAGTAGAAGTTAGAAGTAAACCAGAGTGACCTATAAGCCAGAGATAACCATTGCTAACATTTTAGAACATGGCTACTTTTTTGTAGTTGTTTCATATTTGTCTTTTAATAAAAATTGATTCACACTTTACTTAGCTTCCCTGCCATTCCATAGTCAGAGATAGACCAATATCATTAAATGCTTGTCTATAACATGATGATTTTTGTGACTATATAGTGTAAAACAAAAACTAACTATAATTTATTTTACCTTTCCCTTCTTATTGAACATTTTCCTTCTTTTCAATTTTTTGCTACTTTAAAATCTTGACTCAGCGCATTAGCATAGGTGGTAGATAAATGTTTATTTATGTCAATAATGGTTTTCTTGAGATAATTTCCTAAATGCTAATTTTCAGCTCAAAGGGTAGGTATATGTTTAAATATTTAAAAATACTTCCATATTCTATCAAGACTGCTTATATAAGTGTATGCCTCCACCAACAGTTTTATGAGATTGTTGTATCCTTCCAACAATGCTCAATTTCCTGTTTATAATCATTGCTAGTTTATTAAGCAAAACCAAAAAGTACTCCATTATTTAAATTGGCATATCTTTTACTGGCAGTAAGATTGAAAAAATGTAAGTATACATTTATTAAACATGCATATACTTTATTTGTGAATTGCTACTGTTAAATTAAATAAGCAGGAGGCCATTGGACTAACATCGCCATGCTTCGAGTTGCTACATAATGACCTGTAACCTATCTTAGGATGTAAATAAACTGAAAACCTAATTTAGGAGTATAACGAATAGCCAAGTCTCAGCCAATTACTGGCTGCCAATTGATCAGGTTATGTCAAAATAAGTCAAACCCTGAGCTGTAACCAGTGAAACTGTTTCTGTACCTCTTTTCCATTTTTGGTTTAAACATACTGGGTATCCACTGATATTGGAGCTCTCTGAACCTTCACTGGTTCTAAGTGCTTCTGATTCATGAATTACTCTTTGCTAAATTAAATTCTGCTAAATTTAATTTGTTGAGAGTTTTTCTTTTAACACTGTTTAATTTTTGAATTTTTGAGCAGATGGATTTGTATTAAATCTTTATATTTAAGGATATTATTTACACATAAAACAACTTTTTTCTTGTTTCTCACTTGTCTTTTGATATATAGAAAATTTTCAGTGGCTTGCAATAAATTTTTCAAAATGATGAAGTCTCTCCTCAACTCCAACTCCACATATATTCACATACATTTTTCTGTTAGTATTTTTAGGGTTCAATTTTTTAAAACTAACATTTTTAATCCTTCTGGAATTTAATTTCAAGTGTCATATAGGTAGGGAAAACTTCACTATACTTTATAAAGTTTCAGACTCTATACACATTTATAGCATAAAATATTAATAGCACAGCACAAGATAGTTCAGTGTACTTTGTCTTTTTCCATTTGTTTTATATGTCACTTTTAGCATGCACCAAATTCTTAGGTGTACATATGTTTATTGACATGCTGTTTTATTTATGTATTACTATAACAATATTGTTACTGGGTTTTCTCATCTATCCACTTGTCTATCATTATCAATCTATTGTCATCTATTTATCTATCTGACATCTGAGCTTGAAGCCATTTGTATTGGTTCCCATCACTGCTGTAGCAAATTATAGTAAATTTAGTTGCTTCAAACAACACAAATGAATTCTCGTATAGTTCTGGAAGTTAGAAGTCTGAAGTAGGTCTCACTGGGCTAAAAATCAAGGTGTTGTCAGAGCTGCATTTCTTCTAGGGTCTGTAGGAGAGACTCTGTGTCCTTGCTTTTTCCAGCTTCTGAAGAATGTCCACAATCCTTAGCTTATGATGATCCTTTTCCATGTTCAAAGGCAAGGAACCACATTGCTCTGACCTTTGCTTCTCTCCTCTTCGCATCTTTTCTGATTCTGACTATCCTGCTTCTGTCTGTCACTTACAAGCATCTTTATAACTACTGTTGGCCCACTGGATAATCCAGGATCATTTCAAGCCAGATGATTAGAACTTTAATTCCATCTGTAACGTCAATTCCCTCATCTTATGTAGCATAGCATTTTCACAAGTTCTGAGGATTCTGATGTGAACATCTTTTGGGGAGAGCATTTTCTGCCTATTGAATCATTTTAGGTAAGATTGTTAATTTTCAAAGTTTTTTCATGATTATTCATCTCTTTAAATCCTTTTATTTTTCTGTTTCAATTGGGATAATTTGTATTTTTCAATTTTCTCTGAAACGTTCTAGTTTATTAGGATTGACTTATAACTAATATATTCTTCTAACATTGTAAATCTACTCTTAATGTGTGGTTATTTTTCCTTTCAGCTTGCTTTTTAGATTATATTTTCCTTCTTTCAGTTTTATTTTGATTTGCTTCTGAAAAAGATAATTTGCATTAGTTTCTACTCTATTTTGTTAAATCTATATATAGAGATTTAGCAATCAAATGTATTGTTTTATTTACTTGAATTAATTTTGTTCTTTTTAATAAATTTCTCTGTTTTTTCCTTAGTAGCTCCTACTATTCTCATTTCTAGTGTATAATTATGTATTTATTTGTTTTGTCTTACATAATTATTCAGAAATGTTATTAATTTGTCCCATACTTCAGGCTTGGCTGAACACCTTCCAATGTGTATTATATAGAGAAAAATGTTTTAATTATTTAACTATGTACTTAAGAATTACTTTTATGGTGATTGATAAATTGATGGTTTTTGCCTTATTTGAAGTTCAATTATTAAAATTTAAAACATTATGCCCAAAAATATTATTCGTCCAAGTTTTGGTTTGCGGAAATTCTTAAGAGATTTTTTATTTTTTTTTAACATCTTAGTATGTGCCCTGCCTTTTTTGCACAAGTAAACATCGTATAACAGTATTTATAATATAAAGAATTTCATCATTTTGCCATTTGTTAATTTTAGTCTCAAACTCTCTATTTCTATATTCATATCTGTCTATGTAGTCTACCCAATAATGAAAAGACTGTTAATCTCACTTATATTGGTAGAGCTCCTTGTTACTATTTCCTTATAGCCTTAAAACTTTTTCGTTTAATTAATTAATAAATTTATATGCAATCTTTATTATGCTTTCTTTCTCTATTATATTCTACAGCTAGCCTGTAAACAGCATATAATTAAATAATACTTTTTAATTCAGTCTGATTGATCGATTGCTTAACTCATTTTCACTTATTAGCACAACTGATTAATCTAGATTTGCTATTCTCTTCTATATTTTTATTATTTTTTGCTAGAAATAATAAAAATAAATACCTACTTTGTGCTGAGCACTATTATGCTATTGTTTTATGTAAACTTTTAAGCAAAACTAAGATGTATTTAATATCGTTATCTCCATTTAGAGATGAGGATTTTAGGCTATAATTAAATGACTAAGCACTTGAAGAGTAAGCATTAGATTGGAATCCTTGTCTGTTTAGACATAGAACCTTCTTTAAATTTCTTTTGCTATGTAGAATTTATGGTTTGATTTCTTCCAGACTCTTCCCATGACTAATAAGCTATTATTTTTTGTAAATTTTATTAGTTACCTTTATTTTTTAAATATTCTTATAATTGTATTTCTCAATTATTTAAAATTATTAAGTAGGATTTAAGTCACTTAGTAAAATAAACACATTTTTCATGTTGGTTTTCAGAGCAAAGCTCAACTTTAAGCCAGATACAAGCTTCAATATGGATAAAAATAAAGGAATGAGCAAAGATATACCAAGAACATAAAAACAAATGCAAAACAAGAAAGCATGGCTTGTATTTGATATTTGTCAAGATAGAATTTAGACAAAAATATTAAAAGCTTTGACTAAGACAATGAAAGACTTAGACTGCTAAATGTTACAAGTTAAAATGAAGATAAAACAATTAGAATCATCTATGAATGAAGGAATATGGTGGTACTCTTCATGATGCAGACATTTCAGAAGTTACAAAAGAAGTAAACTAAGCACAATAAAAATAGGACTATATTACAATTTTCATGATAAAGTCAAGTGACCAAAATGTAAGCATATAAGAAATCTAAGAAATATAATGAATAGGAAACATTTTAAAAATATGTATTGTTCTTGCACCGATATGAGTACACAGAGAAATTTTTTAATGAGCATACATTAGCTCACAAAAGAAAACCTTAGTAAGTACAATAAGATAAAGATAATGTAAATGATATTATCTAATCATTATAAAGAAATATTAAAGCTAAAAATAAATAATAAAATTTTAGAACTCTTACAAACTTCTACCTGGAAATTAAAAACTTTGTTAAAAGCTTGTTGATTAGAATATTGCAGTATTTCTAAAAAAAAAAAGATGAAAGCACTACATATCAGGCTCTATGCAATCTAATTAAATACAATTAAAATACTATCTAGAGTATTACTGATAAGTAAATTGTGAATTAATATAAATAAAAGTTGGAAACTAGTCATTAAATAATCAGTTTCTACAAATGCCTTTAAAAACTAATAGAATTAGGTTATTTCTTAGGAAAATATAATCAACTTAAGTATACAAAGAAAATTAAATTAACAAACTTCCATTGAATAAATAGATACATTTATCAAAGTCCTAAAATTCCATTCTATCCCTACCCCACATCCCTCAGAAAAGCACCAGGGCAAAATGTTAACATAGGGAAATTCTACCAATTCAGCAAAAAACCAGATAATTCTAATATTGCTTAAATTGTTTCCGTGCATTAAAAAACTCCACATACATTTTGAAAAAAGAAAGCATTGATTCCTATGTACAATGTATTGTACAAAAATTAAAACTAGAGATTAATAAAAACTCTAAATAAAATATTGATAAACAGAATTTTAGCATATTAAGAAATAATAAATCATGACCAAGTTCATTTCAGAAATATGAAGAGAATTCAATATTAAGAAATTAATTAATTCACATAATTAACTCAGAAAAGATATGATTTGATCATCTTAATTAATGCTGAAAAAATATTCAACAAAATCCAATACTAACTCTTAATTTAAAACAAACAAGCAAGCAGTTAATGGAAGATAAATCAATGGATGCTTTATTAATATTGTAAAATATATATATCTCATTTCAAAAGTCAACATCTTTTTCAAATGTGGAAATATTAGACACTTTTCCACTAAAGTCAGAAACAATGAAAGTATATATATCATCATCAATACAATTTTATTGAAGGTATTTTAAGTACCAGTAAATGCAATCAGGTAAGAAAAAGGATAGATATAAGCACTGGAAAAGAAAAGATAGGATTATATCTATTGCCATATGATATGATAATGTACCAGAAAATCAAGAAAATCAAATGACAGTAATACTATTCAGTAGGGTAGCAGGATATAAAATTAACATACAAAAATAAATAAATTTTATTTAACAAACAATAACTCATTAGAAGATATAATGGAAAAAATGATTTAAACAGGAGAAAAAGATAAAACACCTAGGGACACAAATAAGAAAATTACAAAATATAGAAAGAATTAGAACAAAGCTGAATATCACAATAAGAGATCTGAAAGAAATTTATGTTCTTGGTAGTATAATTCAACATTTTACAGATACCAGCTCTTTGTAAGTTAATATATAAATTAAATGCAACCCAAATAAAAATTTTTATAAAAATGAATAATCAAGTATAGACACAGATAATGTGTCACCAATTTCATAATGAGTACATATGGTACTTCTTTTTCCATTCTTGTGATACTTCACTTAGTAGAATGGGCTCCAGCTCTATCCACGATAATACAAGAGATGCTATATCCCCATTGTTTTTTGTGGCTGAGTAGAACTCCATGGTATACATATACCACATTTTATTAATCCACTCATGTATTGATGGGCACTTGGTTTGTTTTCACATCTTTGCAATTGTGACTTTTACTGCTATAAACATTCTAGTGCAGATGTCTTTTTTATAGAATGTCTTTTGTTCTTTTGGGTAGGTGCCCATAGTTCTACTTGTAACTCTTTGAGGTATCTCCATATTGCTTTCCACATAGCTTGTACTAGTTTGCAGTCCCACCAGCAGTGTAGGAGTGTTCCTATCTCTCTGCATCCACACCAATATTTATTCTTTTGGGACTTTTTGATAAAGGCCATTCTCACTGGAGTTAAGTGATATCTCATTGTGGTTTTGATTTGCATTTCCTTGATGATTAGAGATGCTGAGAATTTTTTCATATGTTTGTTGGGCATTGTTTATCTTCTTTTGAGAAGTTTCTGTTCATATCCTTTGCCCACTTTCTGATAGGGTTGTTTGATTTTTTTGTGTGTGCTGATTTTCCTGAGTTCTATATAGATTCTAGTTATCAGCCCTTTATTGGATGTGTAACATGTGAATATTTTCTCCCATTCTGTAGCTTGTCTGTTTGCTCTCATGTTAGTTTCCTTGACTATACAGAAGCTTTTTAATTTTCTGAAGTTCCATTTACTTATTTTTGTTGTTGCTGTGATTGCCTTCTCCTTATATAGTAATAACATTCATCAGGTGTCAGGCAGATGGGAGGGGGAAGGAGAAGATGGGTATATAAAAATCCCAATGGGTGTGATGTGTACCTTCTGGGGGATGGACATGCTTGAAGCTATGACTCAGTTGGGGCAAAGGCAATATATGTAACCTAAAGATTTGTACCCCTATAAGATGCTGAAATAAAAAAATTGGAAAAAGAATAGACAGAGAAACACTACCCCTCTAGAAAAATAGCTTAGGAGTAAATATAAAATAAAATGTGGTATATGATAAAAATGGCTTCTACAAATGTGGGGGAAAATATAGATTTAAAATATAGATTTAAAAATGTTTGTTGAGATAAGTGGATAATCATTTTAAAAACAAAACTGGGTCAGATATCTAAATGTAAAATAAATGAAACTATAGATTTGCTGGAATAAAACATGGATGAATTATTTTATAATCTGGGAAAATGAAAAACATTTCTAATAATTTCTGACTTAAAATTCAGAAGCAATGATAGACAGGATTGATAAATTCAAATACATTTTTTAAAAACCCTTTGCATATGGGAGGTGTTGAGGTTGGGGGTAGAGGAAAAGCTCCATAAGCAAAATCAATATGATAAACTATGAGGAAATATTTACAACTTTTTTCATAAATAAAGAAATAATTTTCAAGTAAATAAAGAACACTTAAAAATTGAGTTATGAGCAGCAACTATTAGATAAAAGGACAATAAGTGTGAGAATCAATTTAAAGAAAGGAAAGACAAATGAACCTCAAAAATATGAACACATGTTCAATGTCACTTACACAAAGAGCAATATAAATAAAAATTACAATGAAATACCACTTCTAACAAGCAGGTTGGCAAAAATCCAAAAAGTTGGACCACACATTCAGTTGGCAAAGCTTTGTAGGATAGTTATTACCTAATACTGATAAGCATGAAAAATTGTACAAATCTACTGGAGGATTACTTGACACTATCAAGAAAAATTAAATGTGCATTCTCCCTTTAACCCAGGAATTGCACTTCATGGAATCCACCCTTAAGATAAACCTCCACAAATATGAACAACTAATGCACAAGGTTTTTCCTATAACTTATTTATAAGAGCAAAAGATTGGACACCAACTAAATACCCATCAACAAGGGCTAGTTAAATAAACTGTAGTCCACCCATGAAATTAGATTTTATGATACTTTAAAGGAGTTGGGTAGGTCCTCTGTACTAGTATGAATTGATCATCAGGTACTTTTTCTTTTCTGAAGATAATAAAGATTAGCTTAGATAGAATTTTACTTTTTGGAAAAAAATAATGAGAAAGCACATATATACAATCATGTGTCACTTAACAGTGGGGATATATTCTGAGAAATGACTAGTTAGGAAATTTTATCATTGTATGAACATCACAGAGTGTACTTAAACAAACCAAGATGGTATAGCCTACTACCTGCACACTTAGGCCATATGGTATAGCCTATTGCTCCGAGGTTATAAACCTATACAGCATGTTACAGTACTGATACTGTAGGCAATTGGGACACAGTGGTAAATATTTGTGTATCTAAACATATTTAAATATAGAAAAGGTACAGTAAAAATATAGTATTATGATCTTTTGGGAACATGATTGTATATGTATTCTGTCATTGAATGAAATGTGGTCATGCAGGTCATGATTCTATTTTATTTGTGGTGTGTGTGTGTGTGTGTGTGTGTATCTGAAAGAGTAAACAAGAGAACTTAAGGTAAGACGAATATGGCAAAATGTGATCAATCAATTTAGGCAGTATGAATACAGTTATACCTTGTACTAATCTTCTGCTATTTCAATGTTTGAAAATTTTCATAATTTAGCAATTGGAAAAAACAATTAAATCTGGTAAGGATGGTACTTGGTTTTTCCACATTCAAGATAAGGAATTTAGCATACATTTATCATCTACCCAATCATATAACCATAATATAAATTTTGGAATCTAGATTATTAAGATTAAAAATTATATTGTTTTACACTTTTATTTTGATTTTTAATGGTATAAATTGTGATTATTTAAATATCATTTGATTTACCAGTTTCACTGCTCTCATGAAACCACAGCTTTCAGGTTTTGGGCACTTAGATTTTAATAATTGTTGGAAATATATCTTTTGAGATCTTGTATGTCTCACTTAAAATTGAGTTTTCATATGAACAGCTTGAATGTTAACTTCTATATGAATAAAATTTTTTGAGTTCTTTGTAACTGTGAAGCTTCGTTTATTGTATTCTGAAGTTTAGTTTGTGAAGGAGAATCATGAGATCAGTCACAGTTTTTTACAAGTTTACTTGTTAATTTTTGGTTTGTTTTTCTTCCTGGATTCTTCTAGGCTTTATTTCTTTCTTGAGTTACAAATATTTTTCAAGATTTTTTTTTATAAATTTATGTCTTAATCTGTATTTGTTTCTTATTGCTGTAACAGATTGCCAAAAATGTAGTGGCATAAAACAACACATATGTTTTCTTTTACAGTTCCGGAAAACAGAACTCCAAAACAAGTCTCACTGGGCTAAAATCAAGGTTTGTTGGGAGGGCTGGTTCCTTCTGGAGGCTACAGTTGAGAATCTGTTCTTTGCCTCTTCCGGCTTTTGGTGGCTGCTGGCATTTCTTGGTTTGTGGCCATATCACTCCAATCTCTGTGTCCCTGGCCACATTGCTTTCTTTCTCCATGTCTGTGGTCAAATGTCCTCATCCCTTTTTCTAAGGACACTTATGATTACATTTAGAGCTCAACCAGATACTTCAGAATAATCCCACCATTTAAAAATCCTTAATTTAATCCTATCTGCAAAGTTCCTTTTGCCCTATAAGGTGACATTCACAGGTTTTAGAGATAAGGACATGAATATCTTTGGAGAACCCTTATTTAAGTTACCATACCCTTAAATTGATGAGCCTATTTATATGAATCTAAATGTCTTTGTTTGTTATTTAGACCAAGAAATAATTTTGTCTTTTGTCAGTCTGCACTATGATGCTTTCTTTTTTCCTTCTGGAAAATTAATAATTCTAATTCTTGGATTAGATGCCTATTCTTTTATCTTTTCATATGTTATTTTACTTAGTCTTTAATAATTCCTTTTTCTCTGCATTCTGGGTAAGTTTCTCATATTTATCTTCCATACAACTAACTTGATTTTCCATAATCAAATCCAATTGGGACGACCTCCAATGTGTATCTTTATTATGCCACTCTGATGCTGCCAGCCCCTCCTTCCCTCTTCATCTTAACTCAGTCAGTTTCTCCTTAAGGCTTCTTGCTTCTGCTTCATATAACTCATTTCCTCTTGCATTTTTTCGAGGACAACAAGCTGCTGCTTGCTAAAAAAAAAGTCTATTTTTCTTGTGAAGTTTATTTTCAAAGTTATATTTTCCCTGTGACTATTAGGTATAATTTCCTTTTTCTTCATACTGGTGTAGTAATTCATAGATATATTTTTATTTGCCTTGAACGGGCAGAGTGTTTGCCTTTGGGGTAGATACCAGGTCTGGTAGCTCCTGTCACAATTTATTTGAATGGTAGGTGGTTTATCCTTTTAAATCTTAGCCTCAAGCACCAGCCTAAGCTTGATTTGCAATTCGTAGAGTAGTTCTGTAAACTGAACTTGGATCATCTGCTGCTTCAGTGCTAAGATTCTCTTGTTCCAACATTCATTTACTGTTGGAATTCTTCTTAGAACATAAAAAGCCATATCCTATCTAATTCCTTTACTTCTTCCCCAGTATTGCTACTTGCTTTTTGAATTCTGTACTTCTGAACATAAAATTTGGATCAACATAGTTCCACTTAGCTGTAAGAGGGAGAGAAGCCAATGTATGTAGGAGATAGTGCTGTTCACTGTGTTCTGAATTTTTTCACATGTTCTATCTTATTTGGGGGATTTATTTTTGTCCAGAATGTGGATTGTTTTGTATGTAGTACAAGAATGTGTCATGACTTATCAAGCAGAATTCTTTTCAAGATTTAGCTCTGTAGCTTTTTCTTTGGTTCACTTTGGGTAATTGCTGAATCTCCATGAGTACTTTAATTGGTGATTGATAGGAAAAATACTGTATGTATATTTTTTATGTCAGCATATTATGGGACTACAAATAACAGATGTTTTGGTTACATATATTGCCATTGCCCCACCCAAGTCAGAGATTCTACACTTTGTATAGAACTAGAGAAGAGCCCGTTTAGCAAAAGCAATCTTAAGCAAAAAGAACAAATTGGAAAGCATCAATTTACCAGAATTCAAGCTATATACTATAAAACTATAGTAACTAAAATAGCATTGCACTGGCACAAGAACAGAGACATAGAGCAATGGAATAGAACTTTGAACACAGATATAAAACCAAAACAACAACAACAAAAAAACAATAAAGAGGGTGAACAAGAGAATGCCAAGTCTATGCCTTGGTAAGATCAGAAGATTGAAGTGTGTCTATTTATGACTGCCCAAAGGCATCTCTTATTTCTTACAATTGAAGGACATACTCAATTGGACATTTGATGCATAATTAGAATCTTCTGATTGTTGAATTCCAGCATAAGTCCAATTCATAGCTTTGAGATATCTCTTATATAAAAGTCATTTATTGGGAGAGAGTGGAGTCATGAGAGTCAGGATAGGAACATTTATATAGATTTATAAATATGTAAGCCCAAGTACCAACATTCTATTGAGCTTTCCTGATAAGCAGAAGAAGCTCCTTCTGTGACTGAAGAGGCTTATTCTCCTTTGGGTAGGAACTCATGGCCTCAACTAAAGAAATTCTCTCTCAAAGGAACCCCAAAATTTTTTGCCCTAAGCTTACCACTTCTCATTATTTATAGAACCTATAGATCAAATCAGATTAGACATGTGTGTTTGTATCTTATTAATTTTAATATTTATTTATTTAGAGATAGGTTCTTGCTAAGTTGCCCAGGCTGGAGTTCAGTGGCTATCATAGGTAAAATCATAACATATAATACTACACCCTCGAATTCTTGGGCTCAAGCAATCCTCCCACCCCAGGCTCCTGAGTGGCTGGGACTACAGATGTGTGCCACCAGGCCTGACCTCAATATTTTGCTAATATTCATTGAATGTGTGAATAAAAATCCCTACATGTAAGTTTGTGTAGGTGAATATAATTAAGGAATGTCCAACAGCAGCAGACTGTGCACCCCAAAGGCAGCTTCACCCACATTTTCCAAAACCCTCCCCAAGCATATATCTTCTTGGAGTACTATATAATTAAATTAGAATGTAGTAACAATAAGGTAATAAATTTAAAAAGACTTAAAGAAGATTTATTTTCAGAGGGAATAATATTGTTGTAATGATTTAAAAAGTCGATGTTTAAGATTAGATACAGTAATAATATTTACATAAGAAACTTATTACAATCCTAGGAGTAGGTTTTTAACCCTATTTGATGGATTAGGAATCTGAAGATCAAAGAAATGAAATTAGTTGCTCATAGTCACACAGCCAGAAATTAAATCTATGTTGACTCCCAAATTTTTGCACTACAGACAGAAGTAAGAATAAGCAGCCATACGTTATTAGATCAAAATTTTTAAAACTACATTTTTTAAGTTAGCAAACTTTATATTTTAGAGCAGTTATAGGTACACAGAAAAAGTGATCAGGAAGCACAGAGAGTTTCCATGAGGTCCCCACACATGCACAACCTCCCCAACTCTTCGTATCCTGTACCACAGTGGTGCATTTGTTGCAATAGATGAACCTGCATTGACATGTCTTTATTATAGACTTCACTTTTATGGATACTGCATATTTTAGTACTGCATATTTTATCGGTGTTGACTTATAATAATGTGTTTACCACTGTAGTATCACATGACATATTTTCACTGCCTTAAAACTCATCTTTGCTTTCGTTCTTCCCTGCTAACTCCTAGCAATCACTTAAATTTTTATTGTCTCTGTAGTTTTTTTCTTTTCAAGAACATCATATAGCTGGAATAATACAGTATGTAACCTTCTCATGTGGGCTTCTTTCTCTTAGTACTATATATTTAAGTTTCTGTCATATCTTTTCATGGCTTGATAGCTCATTTCTTTTTATTATAGCATGAAATAACATTTCAATATCTGATGTACCACAGTTTATCCATTCACCTTCTAAGGACAACTTGGTGGCTTCCAAGTTTGGGCAATTATAGATAAGGCTGCTATAAACAAACGTTCATGTGTAGGTTTTACTGGGACATGGTTTTCAGTTCATTTGGGTAAACTAATGAGTGTAATTGTTGGATCATATGGTAAGACTTTGTTTAGTTTTGTAAGAAACTGAAACTATCTTCCAAAGTGCATGTACCACTTTGCATTCCCACCAGCAATGAATGAGAATTCCTGTTGCTCCACATTATCTTCATTTAGTGTTCTGGATTTTAGCTATTCTAATAGACATGTAGTTTAGCTATTCTAATAGACATGTCTAATAGACATGTAGTTGTATCTCCTTGTTCTATTAATTTTCATTTCCCTGAAAACCTATTATGTGGTGCATCCTTTTATTAATTGTATTAATCTTGTGTTTTATAATCTTGCTATAATTGCTTACTAGTTTTGGAAGTTTTTGTTGTTGTTGTTTGTTGTTGATTCTTTTGCTCCCTAGATTATCATGTCATGTGAGGACAAAGACAGTTTTATTTCTTTGTTCTCAATCAGTATAACTTTTCATTTCTTTTTGTCTAATTGCAGTAGCTAGGAATGCCAGTATCACGTTGAAAAACAGTGATGAGAGGGATCACATTCTTGCTCATCTTAGTGGGAAAGTGTCAAGTTTCTTACCATTAAGTATGATGTTAACTGTAGGATTTTGGAGATGTTCTTTAACAAGTTGAGGAAGTTCTCTCCTATTTATATTTTGCTGAGAGTTTTTATCAAGAATAAGTGTTGGATTTTGTCAAATGCTGTTTCTACATCTATTGATATAATCAAATGATTTTTCTTCTTTAGTCTATTGACAGAGTGGATTACACTCCTTGACTTTTCAATGTTGAACTAGCCTTACAGACCTGTGATAAATTCTACTATCTTAAGTTCTATAATTCCTTCTATACATTATTGAATTTGATTTTCTAATATTTTGTGGAGAATTTTTGCATCTATATTCATGAGAGGTATTTGGTCTGCAATTTTCTTTCTTTGTACTGTATTTGTCTGGTTTTGGCCTTAGGTTTATGCTGGCCTCATAGCATGAGTTAGGAAGTATTCCCTCCATCTATATGTTTTGAAAGAGACTGTAGAAAATTAGTATAACTTCTTCCTTATATGCTTAGTAGAATTTACCAGTGAATGTATCTGGGACTGGTGCTTTCTGTTTTGGAAAGTTATTAATTATTGATTCAATTTCTTTAATATATATAGACCAGTTCAGATTGTCTATTTCTTCTTATTTGAGTCTTGGCAGATTGATTGAGTCTTTTAGGGAATTGGTCCATTTTATCTAGGTTATTAAATTTGTGAAGTATAGGGCTATTCTTAACATTAATTTATTATTCTTTTTGGTGGGATCTGTACTGATATTTCATCTTTTACTTCTGATATTAACTTGTTGGTTTTTATTTCTTTTTTTTTTAACCAATGTGCACAGTTCAGAAATAATTTGTATGATCTTTGTCTCTCTTTCTCCTTCCTTATCCTGGGTAGAGTTTTTATCATTATTAATTAATTAATCTATTCAAAGAACAAGCTTTGGTTTTGTTAATTTTTCTTTATTAATTTCCTCTTTTTAATTTCATTAATTTCTGCTCTAATTTTATATTTCTTCTTCTGCCTACTTTACAATAAACTTTTAATTTTTTTCCTTGTCTCCTAAAGTAGAAGCTAAGATAATTGATTTTAGATTTTTTTCTTTTCTACTGCATACATTCCATGCTACAAATTTTCCTTTAAGCACTGCTTTTCGTTGTCTCACATATTTTGATAAATTGCCTATTTATTATAATTTAGTTCAAACAATTTTTAAAGTTTTCTCTTGAAATTTCTTCTTTAACACATGTGTTGGTTAGAAGTGTGTCATTTAATCTCCAAGTATTTTGGAACTGTCTACATATCTGCTACTGATTTCTAATTTAATTCTATTGTGGTCTGATAGCAAACATTATTTGATTTCCATCCTTTTAAATATTTTAAAGTTCATTTTATAACCTAGAATGTGGTTTAGCTTGGTGAATATTCCATATGAGCTTGAGAAGAATGTGTAATCTGCTGCTGTTGAAGTTGTCTTATAGATGTTAATTATGTTCAGTTGATTGATCGTGTTGTTGAGTTTAACTATATCCTTAATTGATTTTCTGTATGTTTATTCTGTCCATTTGTGATAGAGGAATGTTAAGGTCTCCACTTTGATAGTGAATTCATTATTCACTATTTTTATTTAACTATTATTATTATTATTTTTTTTTTTACAGGGCCCTGGTGACAGGGTCCCAAGGGCCAGGGTAGGAGGCGGCTGTGCAGCGGGAAGGGAGGCTGTCTGCAGAACCTGCCCCACTCCCGTCCTCCTGGCCCCGCTGGCCACAGCTGCAACCACCTTAGGACGGTTGTCACCGGTGGGCCCAGGGACCCTCTGGTCTCCCACCTTCTTCCCAGAGGATCCTCCAGCCCCGTGAGCCCGTGGGGGGGCGTGCGGGAGGTCAGCGTGCGAATCCCCCCAACACACCCTCGTCCTCACACGCGAAGCTCACGGCAGCGCCCAGGCCACAGGGACCCTTCCCGAGAGCCCCAAGTCCCAAGTGCCTGGTCTGCAGCACCCGGCGACACCAGGTCTGGGCAGACCCCACGGCCAGGTGTGCCCAGGTGAGACCTGGCAGCACCTCTGCTCCGAGGTCCCTGTGCTTAGACTCTGCTCCCCCCGGGAGTGCGGGACTCTGGCATCGAGTGTGGACGTTGTCGCTGCTGGAGAAGAGCGTCGTTGTCGCTTGCTGTTCTATCAGTTTTTGCCTCAAATATTTTGATGCTCTGTTTCTGGACAAAATACATTAAAGGTTGTTATGTCTCTTTGGAGAATTGACCCTTTTGTCAAAATGTAATGCTCCTCCTAATCCCTGGTAACTTGCCTTTTAAAAGTCTGCTCTGCCTCGATTAATGTAGCTACTCCTGCTTTTTATTTTCATTAAAGTTAGCATGGCATGATTTTTTCCAGTCCCTTACTTTTAATCTATGTGTGTTTTTATATTTAAAAGAGATTTCTTGTAGACAACATAATGTTGGATTTTGGTTTTTGGTGCACTCTGAAAATCTCTTTCAATACATACATTTGACCATTGACATTTAAAGCGATGGTGATATAAGTGAATTAATAACTATTTTATTTTACTGTTTTCTATTTGTGGCTCTTTTTTTCTGTTCCTATTTTTGTCTTCCACATTATTTCCTGCCTTTTGTTTTAATTGAACATTTTATCATTTTATTTTCTCTTCTCAGCTTATCATTTATAGTTCTTTTTTAAAACTTTTATTAGTGGTTTCCCTAGAGTTTACACTATACATTTATAGTTAATCCAAGTCCATTTGTAAATAATACTACACCACTTCATGGGTAGCGCAAGTACCTTATAATGACAAAATATTCCTAATTCCTCCTTTTCATCGTTTGTATTATTGCTTTCATTCATTTTCACTTACAAATAAACATACACAGTACATAAATATATTCATTATATATATGTGCACTTAATCAAATACATTGTTTCTATCATTATGTTGAACAAACTGTTATGTGTTAAATTAATTGAAAATAAGAAAAGTAAAAGTTTTATTTTACCTTCACTTATTCCTTCTCCAATGCTTTTCCTTACTTCATGTAGATCAAAGTTTTTCACCTATATCTTTTTTCTTGAAGAAATTCTTTTAAGATTTCTTGAAATGAAGGTATATTGACAATAAATTATCTCAATTTTTGCTTCTCTGAGCAAATCTATTTTTTCTTCACTTTTGAAAACTAATTTCAGAGGTTATAAAATTTTAGGTTTGTATATTTTTTTCTCTCAATATTGTAAACATTTCACTTTACTTTCTTCTTGCTTATTGATTTATGGGGACAAGTCTGCTGCAATTCTTATCTTTTCTCCTAAATAGGTAAGGTATATTTTCTTTCTGGTTTCTTTTAAGATTATTTTCTTTCTTTCTTTTTTTTTTTTTTGAAGTTAAACCATTTAAAATGTATTCAGTCTTTCAGTCACTTATTCAATATATATCAAACATCTACTATGTCTAAATTCTATATTAGTTTCTGTAATTAATAATAATTTTTTATCACATTAAAATAAAATTTATCTGTCATCTTATGGATGTAATTTGATCTTTTCATCAGCATTTTCTTTTTAAAAAAATTCAGGATATTATGGGGGTACAAAAATTTTGGTTACATGAAATGCATTTGCCTCACTCAAGCCAGGGTCACAAGTGTCCTGTCTCCATTAGTTGTGGGTTTATTCACCCCACCCGCTCTATCCCCCCAATGCTCCTACCTGACTGGCCACTAGTGAGTATTACTATCATGTGAACACTTTACTGTTGATCAATTATTATCAGTTTGATGGCGAATACATGTGATGCATGTTTTTCCATACTTGTGATACCTCACTTAAAAGGATGGGCTCAGTCTATCCAGGATAATACAAGAGGTGCTAGATCACCATTGTTTTTGGTAGTTGAGTAGTATTCCATGATATACATATACCATATTTTATTAATCCACTCATTGATGGGTATTTGGGTTTTTCCACATCTTTACAATTATAAATTGTGCTGCTATAAACATTCAAGTGCAGATGTCTTTATTATAGAATGTCTTTTTTTCCTTTGGATAGATGCCTATTAGTTGGATTGCTAGACCAAATGGTATTTCTATTTTTAACCATTTGAGGTATCTCCAAATTATGTTCCACAGGGATTATACATATTTGCAGTCTCACCAGCAGTGTAGGAGTGTTCCAATCTCTCCACATCCGCACTAGCATTTGTTATTTTGGGACTCTTTGATAGAGGCCATTCTCGCTGGAGTTAGGTGATATCTTTTGTAGGTTTGATTTGCATTTCCCTGATGATTACAGATGCTGAGCACCTTTTTATATGTTTGCTGGCCATTATTCTGTGTTCTTTTGAAAAGTTTCTGTTCATATCTTTTGTCCATTTATTGATGGGTTTGTTTGACTTTTCTTGTTGATTTTCTTAAGTTCTATATAGATTCTTGTCATCAGCCCTTTATCAGATGTATAGAAAGCAAATATTTTGCCCATTCTGTAGGTTGTCTATTTGCTCTAAGGACAGTCTCTTTGGCTGTGCAGAAGCTTTTTAATTTGATCAGGTCCCATTTATTTATTTTTGTAGCTGCTGTGATTGCTTTGGAGGTCTTCTTCATAAATTCTTTACCTTGGCTGATATCTAAAAGAGTCTTCCCCACATTGTCTTCCACAATTCTTAAGGTTTCACCCCTTAGGTTTAAGTCTGTTATCCAACATATGTTGATTTTTTCGACAGGTGAGAGATGGGGATCCAGTTTCAGTCTTCTGCATGTGGATATCCAGTTTTTCCAGCACCACTTTTTGAATAGAGATTTTTTTCCTCAATGTATACTGTTGTCTGCTTTGTCAAAGATTAGAAATCATTATGAAGATGGGTTTTATATGTGAGATCTCTGTCCTATTCCAAAAGTCTACATTTCTGTTCTTGTGCCAGTCCCATGTTGTTTTGGTTACTATAGCCTTATGGTAAAGAATGAAGTCTGACAGACTGATGCCTTCCAATTTTTTCTTTTTGCTTAAGATTGCTTTGGCTATATGAGGTCTTCTCTGGTTCCAGATGAAGCATAGATTTATTTTTTCTACATCTGTAAAGAATAATGGTGGGATTTTGATAGGGATTGCATTAATTCTATAGATAACTTTAAGTAGAATGGACATTTTAACAAGATTGATTCTACCAATCCATGAGCATGGCATGGAATTTCTTCTATGCACATTGTCTACATTTTCTTTTTTCAGTGTTTCATAGTTCTCCCTATAAATATCTCTCACCTCCTTCATTAAATATATTCCTAAATATTTAAATTTCTTTGATGCTATTATGAAAGGTGTTGCCTCTTTGATTTGATTTTCAGCTTAACTGTTATTGGTGTATATGAATGCCACTGATTTGTGTGCATTAATTTTGTAGCCTGAGAGTTTAGTGAATTCATTTATCAATTATAGGAGTCACTTGACTGAATCCTTGGGATATTATAGGTATAATAGCATATCATCAGCAAAGAGTGAGTATTTGAATTCTTCTGCCCCCAATTCAGAAACCCCAAATTCCCTTATCTTGTCTGATTGCTCTGGCAAGGACTTCCAGCACTATGTTGAATAGAAGTGGAGATAGTGGGCAAACTTGTCTGGTTCCAGTTCTAAGAAGGAATGCTTTCAATTTTTCCTCATTCAATATGACATTGGCTGTAGGTTTGTCACATATGGCCTTAATGATTTTAAGTAATGTCCCATCTATGCCTATTTTTTGAAGGTTTTTATCATAAAAGTGTGCTGGATTTAATCAAATGTTTTTTTCTGTGTCTATTGAGAGAATCATATGATCTTTGTTCTTGCTTTTATTTATGTGGTGAATTACATTTATAGATTTGCATATGTTGAACCAGCCTTGCATTCCTCGGATAATGCCTACCTGGTTGATTGAATTTTTTTTTTTTTTAATGTGCTGTTGGTTTCAGTTTGCTAAAATTTTGTTGAGAATTTTTGCATCTATATTTATGAGGGATATTGGTCTGTAGTTTTCTTTTTTGCTACACCCTTTCCTTGCTTTGGTATCAAGGTGATATTGGCTTCATAGAATGAGTTGGGGAGGATACCATCCTTCTCAGTGTTGTTGAATAGTTTCTGCAGTATAGGTATGAGTTCTTCTTTGTCTGTTTGGTAAAAATTTTGGTGTGAACCCATCAGGTCCAGGACTTTTTTTTTTTGAAGATTTTTTTTATTGCTGCTCCAATTTCTGTGCTTGACATTGGTTTGTTCAGGTGTTCTATTTCATCCTTCTTAAGCTTAGGGAGATTGTGTGTTTCCAAGATTTTGTACATTTTCTGCACATTTGTAGCTTTGGGGCATATAGATTTTTATAGAGTTCAAAGATAATGTTTTGTGCTTCTATGATGTCTGTAGTAACCTCTCCTTTTTCTTTTCTGATTGTTTTTATTAAAGTCCTTTCCTTTCTAGTTCTTGCCAATCTAGGCAAAGGGCTATCAATTTTATCTTTTCAGAAAAACAGCTTTTGGTTTTATTGATCTTCTGTATAGTTCTTTTGTTCTCAATTTTATTTACTTCTGCTCTAATCTTAGTTATTTTCTTTCTTCTGCTAGGGTTAGAATTAATTTGCTCTTCCTTTTACATTTCATTGAGACAGTTTATTAGTTTGTTGATTTGTGAACTTTCTGCCTTTTGGATGATAGCATTTAAAGCTATTAGTTTTCCTCTCAGGAATCCTTTTGCTGTATCTCACACATTTTGACAGCTTGTGACCACATTATCATTTAATTCAAAGATTTCTTTGATCTCCATCTGAATCTCTTCCTTCACCCAGCAGTAATTTAGCAATAGATTATTTAATTTCCATGAGTTTGTGAAGCTGAGCATTTCTGTTGGAATTGATCTCTGGTTTTATACCACTATGGTCTGAGAATATACATGGTAAAATTTCTAGTTTTTAAAATTTGTTGAGGTCTGAAATATGGCCTAGGATGTGGTCAATTTTGGAGAAAGTTCCATGAGCTGATGGGAAGAATCTATATTTGGATTTATTTGAGTGGAATGTTCTGTAAATGTCTCTTAGACCCATTTGTTCTAGAGCTCTTCAAGCCTATTATTTCTTTGCTTATTTTTTGTTGGAGGATCTGTCCATTTCAAACAGTAGGATGTTGAAATCCCCTGCTACTATGGCATTACTGTTTATCATGCTATTTAGTTCATACAGGGTTTGCTTTATATATCTGTGTGCTCCTGTGTGGGCACTTAGATATTAAGAATTATTATGTCTTCTTGTTGGATTTTTCCTTTGATTATATATAGTGACCATCTTTGTCTTTCTTCACTTTTGCTGTTTTGATGCTGTCTAAAGTCAGAATCACTAGCTCTACTCTCTTTTGGTGTCCATTTACCTGAAAATTTGTTTTCCAACCCTTGATCTTGAGTCTGAAAGTGTCTTTGTGCTTTAGATGCATTTCTTGGAGACAGAAGATAGTTGGCTTATAATGTTTTATCCACTCAATCTATGTCTCTTCAAAAGACAATTCAAGCCATTGACATTTATTGAGAGGATTGATATTTGGATAGATTTCTGTTCATATTGTTGGGTAAGTTTTTACTATTTTGTTTTTTCTGTCAAGCCATTGTGGAATCTAAGTTCTGAGCTTTAACTCTTGAATGTTTTTAATTTGGTGGGTGTCTATTGTGCTCTTCAGTGTGTAATGCAGGTCTGAGTACTTCCTGCAGAGCAAGTCTGGTCTTCGCAAATTCCATCAGTTATTGCTTGTCTGGGATGGTCTTTATTTCTCTCTCTCATAGATGAAGTTCAGTTTTGCCAGGTAAAGAATTCTAGGTTGGCCATTGTTCTGTTTAAGAAGATTGAAGAAGGGTCCCTAGTCCCTTCTGGCTTGTAGAGTTTCATTTGAGAAATCTGTAGTTAGTCTGATAGGTTTTCCTTTGTAAGTTATCTGTTATTTTGATCTTACTGTGCAAAGGATTTCCTCTTTCATGTTTACTTTTGCAAGTCTGATAATTATGTGATGTGGTGTTTGTCTCTTTATGTTGAGTCTCCCAGGAGTTCTCTGTGTTTCTTATATCTGAATATCTAGGTTTCTGGCCAGGCCAGGTGTATTTTCCACCAGTATTCCAAAAATAGATTTTCCAGGCCTTGTGTATTTTTTTCTTCTTCTTTCTCTGGGATGCCTATAATCTTATATTTAGTTTCTTTACATAATCCCACATTTCTGGTATGTTCTGCTCTTTTCTCTTGATTCTGTGTTCTTTTCTTCATCTGATTTGTTTAGCACATAGGCATTATCTTCAAGCTCTGATATTCTCTTCTCTGTGTGATCCATTCTATTTTTAAGCCTTTCCACTGTGTTTGGAAGTTCCTTGAATGCCTCCTTCATTTCCAAGATTTCTGTTTGGTTTTTTCATAATATTTAAATTTCTGTAGAGAATTTTTCATTCATTTCCTGTATTGTTCTTGTGGTTTCTTTGTGTTGGGTTTCTATTTTCTCTTTGATTCCATTGAGTTTCCTTATAATCCATAATCTGAATTCTTCCTCCATCAATGTAACAATTTCATTTAAACTAGTATCCAATTTTGAGGGTTTCATGATTTCTTTTGGGGGTGACTTTTCTCTCTGCTCTTTCGTATTCCCTGTGTTCTTTCTCTAGTTCTTTCTGTCAGGGTAATTGATTGAGAACTGGGAGTGCTAGGACTGGTTTGTGCCTTTAACTTCAAGTCCCCAAGGTACATTCCTTAATAGTGGTGGGAGGTGGCACACTGGTCTTATATTTTCTTAGAGATATTTTGGCAAGTTGGGTTACCTCTGACCTGTTGTTTTCACCTCTTGCCCAGCAGAAATTAGGGAGTTTTGTCCACCAGTTTAAGCTTCTATGTTGTGAATGACACCTGTGTGTAGAACTCCATTACCCTCTAATAGCTTGAGATGGAGGGCACTGTGTTGAGCTGTGGGGTTAGCCTGTCTGTCATTGGTTGTAGATTATGTGTAGGAGCCAATTATTGAGGTAATCTGATGCCTCTGTGTGGGTTTCTGGTCCCCAGGTGAGGAATACTAATGCCCCAATCTTTAGGAAGGATTTTGCCACTCCTGAGGGTTACTTGGACCATATTCTCCCTTAAAGAGGTAGTAGGAGCAAGGCAGATTGCAGCTGATGCCTACCAGCCTGGATGTGTGTGCTTCTATGGTTGCTTGATCTGCCGCTATCTGGAACCACTAATATTTATTCATGGTTCTTCCACCACACTTGGGAGGCTGCTCCTGATGGGAGGGGTTACTTGGTGCACCTGCTGTGGTTTCTGGCCAGCATTTTCCTTCCTGGACCTCGAACCCCACTGGTGGCAGCTGACTGGTTGCAGAGATCAGACTTGAGTTATGACCCTACTGGATGACCTTAGCCAGTCTGACTGGCCAAGTCACTGGGCTGTCAATAATTGATCTGCACCAAGGCCCCATAGATTCACACCAGTTGCACAAGGAAAGTGGCTTTTCTTGCTTCTCCCTACCTCCAGGGGTGGAGCCTACCACTTTTGGCGAAAATCACTGCTCCTGGAGACGGATGATGACCTAGTCTGCCCAGCGCCCCAGTGCTTGTGAATCCACAGATACCAGCCTCCCATGATTGGGGAAGCACTCAAAATTCACCCATCAAAATGGGCCCAGCTAGTTGACAACAGGTCTCAGAAGTGCAGAGCCTCTCAAGAGAGTCCATGAGCTATAGGAAGGTTGCTGCCAGAAGCTGTAGTGCTCGCACCACAGTGTCTGGGTTGCAGACCCCAAAATAGTGACCACAGGCCTGTAGAGTACTAGCACTGGGGGCAACTGTTCAGGAGTTGGTGGATGCTGGATTGGGGAAGCTGAGTCAACAACATGCCCGCTGTCTCTTTGTGTCACCCTCCTGCAATCTCGCAGCTGTCTGGCAGGAGGTCTTGCACTTCCTAACCTGCCCTGAACCAGCCTAATCTCCCGCAGTGGTTTCCAGGATAGAGTTCTCTTTTCAGTGTTCACCTCCATTGTTCTGGTCCAGCTGACTGCCAGAGGTGAGGTGTCTGTCTCCTAACTCCCTCCAGTGGTAGCTCAGACCAGTCTCTCACCCTCCCAGTGCAGTCCTAGCACAGAGCTCCAGGGAATTCTAGATGCTTCCCACTATTGTCCTCTCCATAGAGCCCAACATCTCCTGCTCTGATATTGCACCGACTTCATGTAGGTCCCTGTCTCAGTGGGTGTGTAGGTCAGTGGGGAAGCAGGATGTTCTCCTGTGGGTCAGATCCCACTGCACTTGCTGGCCAGGCTGGCACAAACATCCCATGCTCTATTCTCTGCTGTTTATCTCACACTTTCCAGACTTCATGATCCTATCCTTCATTCACCATTTTTTTTCCTTGTGTTGTGTGTCCCACACTGTTTCTCTGCAGTTTCAAAACATTGTTCTTGCAGGAGAGTGATCCACTTGTGCATAGCAGACCAAGTTCATCACCTTTCTCTGGGAGCAAGGAGCTAGGAGGTCACCTTTACTCTGACATTTTTCCTTCTCATCCAGTATTTTCTATGCTAATCCATTTTTTTACACACTCATCAGAGTCAACTTTGTAAAGGTAAAATTATTCTTGATTTTCTGAAGTTTGAATATGGTATGTATATTTGGGTATAGTTTTATAGTATAGTCCCTAAGTAGTATAGTATAGTCTAATAGTATAGTCCCTAAGAGTGACTATCTTGCTTAGTGTTATCCAAGCTTCCTAAATCTTTGGTTTATGTCTGATACTAACTTTGGGTTAATTTTCAGTCATTATTGCTTCAAATACTGCTTCTCTTTCTTTTCTTTGTCTCTTTCTTCTTTTCCTGGTATTGCAGTTTCCTATGTGTTAAACCTTTTATAGTTGTCCCACAGTTCTTGGATATTTTGGAGAATTTTTTTCTGTCTTTTTTCTCTTTGCTTTTCTATTTTAGAAATTTCTGTTGTTATATCCTCAAAGTCAGATTCTTTCCTCAGCCATGTTCAATGCACTTATGAACCCATTAAAGACATTTTTCATATCTGTTATAGTGTTTTTTATGTTTAGCATCTCTCTGTTCATATTATCTATATATTCTTTTTTTTTTTTTTTTAAGACCGAGTCTCACTTGGTTGCCCAGGCTAGAATGCTGTGGTGTCAGCCTAGCTCACAGCAACCTCAAACTCCTGAGCTCAAACAATCCTTCTGGCTCAGCCTCCTGAGTAGATGGGACTACAGGCATGCACCATCATGCCTAGCTAAAAATTTTTTTTCTATATATTTTTAACTGTCCAAGTAATTTATTTCTATTTTTAGTAGAGACGGAGTCTTGCTCTTTCTCAGGCTGGGCTCTAACTCCTGAGCTCAAATGATCCACCCACCTTGGCCTCCCAGAGTGCTAGGATTACAGGTATGAGCCACCGCACCCAGCCTTATCTATATATTCTTGCATGCTGTCCACCTTTTCTGTTAGAGCCCTTCGTATATTAATCATAGTTGACATTCTATGTCTGGCAATTCCAACATCTGTGCCATATTTGTTCTGTTGCTTGTTCAGTCTCCTCAAACTATTTTTTTTTTACCTTTTAGTGTACCAAAATATATTTTAAATCTAAGCATGATGTACTGGTTGAAAGAAACTCTGATAAACAGCCCTATAGTGGTGTGGTGGTAAGATGTGGGGGATAGGAATGCATTCTATAGTCATATGATTACATCTCTCTATTTTGGTGAGCCTGTGCCTCTGGACTGGGAACTTCATCAATGCTTCTCAGGTTTTTTTTTTTTTCCTCCCTTCAGTGGGACAGGATGCCTAGAAGAGGCTTTAATTGGATATTTTCCTTTCTCCACATGGAGGTCCAGAGCCTGTTGGAATTTGGCATTTTCCTTCTTCCAGGTAGGTTAGGGTCTGATACAACTCTAGTAGATTAGGATCTGGTAAAACTAGTTTCTCCTGAAAGCAGGTCTTATTAAAAACAGAATGCTATGGCATATTTCAAAATGGTTTCTTTTGCCCTCTCTTTGCCTTGAGGGACTTTTTCTTAGATATTCACTCTAAGGACCCGAAAGAGCTCCTGATAGTAAAACTCACAAAAGTGTGAGGGCCTCCCTATGACTGGGTTCCCCTAGAGTTTTTAACTCTCAAGAGTTGTCCACACTGAGCCTCCAGCATTTCATCAATTACAGTTTATATTTTCCTAACCTGGCACTGATTCCCTGAGAGGTTTCTGCTCTGATAAGATGTGATTCTCTGTACTTACCTGTCATTCCAGGCAAATACAGAGAATCACAGATCTAGGTTTTCCCTGTGATCTTACTTCTCTGAAAGATGTAGGAAGATTGATGGTTTTTTCGATTTGTTTAGCTATTAACTGGTTGTTAGGATTCAGTGGTGACTTCTGAGCTATTTACAAGCTGAGCCAGAAAGCAGAAGTCTTCAAACTAAACTATTTAATGAAACAAAAGATAGAATTAATTAATTAATGAAATAATGCATTAATGTATGAATAAAATTTCCTACATTTAAAGTTTGTGTAGGTGGATGTGATTAAGAAATGCACTTCCTAAATTGTACCTTCCACAGTATCTATTCCAGGTAGAATTTTTTTTGTCTGAATTGTGACTGATTTCATTCTCTCCCTGAAAAATGCTTCTAAATTTTGAGGGGATAGCCATTTCAATTGGAATCCTAAGGACACAAAAGACTCTTCAAAGTTTCTTGAGTATCTTCAGCTACTTAATTATGCACAGTGCACAACTTCCAGGTCTACTCCTTACTAGTTTGTCCAAACAAATCTCAGATTTTTAAGAATATACAGTATAGACTTTCAAATTGCTTCTATTCCATACACTCTCATGTTGATCAACCCATATCAAGTACAATAATCAGGAAGAGAATACTAGAGTTGAAATAAATAAGATTTAAATACAGTTGGAAACAGCCAATATTCACTTCATTTATTTTTATTACAGGAAAACCATTTTTGCCTCATTGTTTCCTGTATAGCTTATGGAGTATTGGCTCATTTGTCAGAATCACCGCACAAGGAACAAAACAAATTTTTTCTTCTTTTATTTTCAGTAAGTTGTCATTGCTAATCTTTCCAGTTGAATTTCCTAAATCCTGCTAGGTGAAGGTTTTTGGCTTTTTATTTCTTCCCAAACTTTCAAAGATAGTAGTTATATATTTAGAATACTGCTTAGGAGTCAGGAAGTAACAATAACGTGTATTTTACATTATTCTCATTATTTTACTATCTCCATTTTTTTTATTGCTTTGACTTTTTGTTTTGCTTGTCTGAAAAGAAAAAGACAAACAACTTTGTCACGGCATCATTAATATTTTGTGCATTGATTTTCAGTTCAACGAACATTTCTCCTACATAGTGATATGTTTTCAAGAAAGTCTCAGTGATTCTGACTTATATCTGAGTCAATCAAACTAATGAAATTGAAAGTTATAGTAGTCAACATACTAAGGGATTCTTTCTTTTTCCCTCTGCATCTGAAACTTACTGCAAAGATGACTATTTGTATTTCCAAATCCAGTGAAATTTTAACTTGTGTTCCTAGATTAATATTATGAAGCTTCTTTGCCAAATGCAACTGCTTTTCTTTGTTGGTCAGTGCCTCACCATTTAAATGTGGTTTGGCATCAGTAATAAGATAAATTTGAGATTCCTCGTTAATGTTAATTTATAAGAAATACAGAAAAAAAGAGGTTACCTATCATCAGGAAGTTAGACTATCTCTCTCTTCTTCCCTCTAACAGATTTTAATTCTAATAGTTAAGACATAGCAGAGAACAAACTCTTTAGTCCTAAATTTCTAAACATTATCACATTTATTACTCATGAGATAAAGATACTATTAAGCAGAAAATATATTTATTCAAGTTAAAATCTTTTATAAAATTAAATTTATATAATGTGATTAGTTTTATATATAAGTACAATGGAATCATCCCTTGGTTTTTGTTTTCCTTCTTATCATTATTATAAAAATGGTCCCTACTAACAGTCCCATCCACATTTGATATTTATTTACTTAATATTTCTTTTTATCTTTTTCCCAGCATATTGTGGGGGTACAAATGTTAAGATTACGTATATTGTCCTTGCCCCTGCCCCCTCGAGTCAGAGCTTCAACTGTGTCTATCCCCCAGTTGGTGCCCATCACATTCATTTTGTATGTATATACCCATTCCTCCCCCTCCACCTGCCCGACACCCGATAAATGTTATTCCTATCTGTCCACTTAGGAGTTGATCAGTTAATACCAATTTGCTGGTGAGTACATGTGGTGCTTATTTTTCCATTCTTGGGATACTTCACTTAGGAGAATGGGTTCCAGCTCTATCCAGGAAAATACAAGAGGTGCTATATCACCATTGTTTTTAAAAGCTGAATAGTACTCCATGGTATACATATACCACATTTTATTAATCCACTCATATACTGATGGGCTTTTTGGTTGTTTTCCCATCTTTGCAATTGTGATTGCAATTGTGCAATTGTGCTGCTATAAATATTCGAGTGTAGGTGTCTTAAATTAGAGTTAAAATTTTGGCTTTTTCCACCTTTATTTTTTGTGTATCGATATCATTCAAAGATTTATTTAAAAGTAGCATGCCTTAATTTATTTATACTTCATCTCTTTTCAAGATCTGTTTGTTGTTATGTCTAGATTTCTGTAACTACTGAAAAAGTAAAGCAAATAATCTACTGATTAAAAGTGAGTATTTACAAAGTGTTCATGTTATTTAGGAAATAAGGCTTTTTTCTCCCTTTCTTGTATGGGAAAATGTTTCTAATTTAATTCATCTGGGCTTTTTAAGTGATTATATAGTAGATATGGTACAGAAACGTCTTTGGTAGAGGCACCTGTCTACAAGTTAGAAGAAGGGGTTTTCATAGAAAAAGTGAAGGGAGAAAGATAACAAGTGATATTCACAGGGAGGAGGCATATATACAAGGATATCTTTTTTCACCTCAGACTTCTTTTCTGTATAATTCTCAGTTTGGTCGCAATATTCAATGTAGCAACAGCACATTCTTCAAAGCTTGAGAAAATGCTACTTCTTGATCCATCTTACATTGCAATTGAATTAGTGGAATCTCATATGGAGACTTATTCCCAAATTTTCTATGTAATGAAAATCATTTTTTTTCCTCTAAAATTTCCCCAAAATACTGGGGAGGTATTTTTATGAACTTGTTTAATAGGTTTTATATATCTACACAGTTTTCATGTTTTCTATTTGATCCCCAAAGTGATACATTCTAATGAATGACCATGCACTAGAAGCACTTTTTGATTTAATGAGACTAGCCTCTTCTTAAAATTATAGATTTTGAGTCTAGATAACACCACATAGTTTCAAGTACCTTCAACAAGTGTTTCTAAGGTACTAAGACACAACTTTCAAATGTAGTTTAACCTGGATTAAAACTCTTCTTGTGAACAAGTTTTCTAAAGACAAATTCGATATTTGAGATTTATTTACTGATTTATTCTAAAACTATATTATTTTTGTTTACCTAATGTTTATATTCAGTGACTTATAATTCCAATTCTGTAGCTGTATAAGACATTATGCCAAAATTTAGTGGTGCAAGCCATCTATATTTTCTGATCATGTATTCTATGGGTCAAAAAATAAGAAAGGGTATAGAAGTTAGAGCTTATCTCTGCTTCACAATGTCTTGAGCCTCACCTGAAAGACTCAAAGACTGAGTATTAAAATCATCTGAAGATCTATTTACTCACAAATCTGGTGATTGGTACTGATTGTTAACGGGGGCCGCTGTTAGGATAGGCACAAGATGGCTGTTTCATATCCAAGCATCCCATCCATAGGCCAAGTAGAAATAAAATGGAAAGAGAAAACAGAAAGGAGAAATTTTTGTGTCACAGAATCCAAAAATGTATTACACGGATACTCTAGCTAAAAGAGAATCTGGAGAAGCAAGTATTATTTTACTGGGCATAGAGATGTTCCAAATAAAATTGTGGTTTTACTAAAGCATATTAGAATGTACATTATGCAGGCAGCTATTCATATCTGCCACTCTTGGTATTCTCTAAACCTGCCTTAGAATTATTTTAAAGCTTTGAGTCTTGCTTTTCTATACAATTTTATCTGGTGCAAAGCTTCTAACTCAATTCCAGCTTTCTAGGGCTAAAGATAATTATATTCTAGTCTGAACCATACTTGAAACGAGTTGTTTATGATTCTGTCTGCATTTATCCCATCCTTGTGAAAAATTTAATTTCAATCTTATGGTCCCAATTCTCTTTATTTCATGGATTTGCAATCACTAAGATAGAGACAAAAACTGGAAAAGAGTTGGTATCTGTGTTTCCTTAATTGCATCTCATAATCAAGCACAATATTTGATCTACTAATTGATTAATGATGATAGACAGGTTGAAGTATTATCTATAGTCATATCTTAAAAATGAAGTTTTTGTGATTATCAAGTGTAGTTCATTTCTTATTAACTTTCTAAAAAGTAAACATGCTAACTTTCTCTTACAAATATATGTCAAATTAGCAGTTAACACTAATGCAAAGCACAAAAACTGACTTACTGAATGGAAACTGATCTAATGGGCATAATAACTAGTTATGGTTTACCAGTTCACTTCCTCAAACATTCATCTTCTGCTTTGATTTTTAATTTAATTGCATTTGCTTTCAATTTCCTAGAAGGAAAAACAGTATATTGGTTTTAAAATCTCCTATTCTAATAATGAATGTGGAAAGTATTGCAATAGAGTGTTAATAATGGTTAACTGTAACCTTTTTTAAATTTAGTAACCTAGATTAGTAAATCATTCTTTAGTTTATCAAAATTTGTACATTTTAATACCAAAGTAATCTATTATCAATAGAATATAATTTCTAAGTCTTTTAAATATTTTAAATTGATTTCTTCCTTTTTACATGAACATTGTGATGTATAATGAACTAGATCACTGACCAACATTGTGGTCTGGAGCCAAACCAAAGTTAAATGGCAGGGATCATATCTGTGAATTTATTGTTTTAATACTAAAAACAATCACAGTTTCTCTGTGATGCATTCCTTGTTCATTTTTCTCTGTGGCCATCATCTCTTCCTTTTGAAAGATTTCCTTGTTCATTGTACTTCTGGGCTACATCTTCAAGTGGGAAGTCAAGAACATGTACTCTTTGGGGTAGAGCAGCTTCCTCAAATTGTTCCGACCCTTAGAAGTTTGTAGGACCAATGCGTGTATTAAGTCTGCACAGTGCTAGTCCAGTCACATGGTTTTTTGGCTATTCAGCTCTCTCGAAAACTTAGCAGCCTTCTTATTTAATAAATATTGACCCTTAAGAGATATTTCTTCTAAGTTGTTCTAGTCAATAATAAGAATTACTATTTACCGTATCTATAATTTTATCTTTACTCTGAGTCTCCCTAATTTTTGCAAGTTTTAATAGTAGATATAAAAGTTATGTTTTTATTCTTTTCTTTGTTGGAAAGCTGAGTTTTAGTTACCTTTGCCACTTAAAATGCTTTCTAAATTTCATTTATGATCTTAGAGTAGTCGGTTTGCCCCACATTGCATATTCCAAAATTTCTTGAATCTCTTCATTTTCTTTGATTTTAACCTGAAAACTAGTCAATTATTATCTGAGCTTACCAATTTTTTTTTTTTTTTTTTAGTAATACTCCGTCGAAAGATTATAACAGCAGTCAATTCAGATGACTAACATTCGATTTTCCAAACTCTTTTCCTAGGACTACAAATTTATAAAATTCATGAGTTAGCTTTCAAATCATGTTTTGTCACTGCAAGCAGTAGACTCATCAGCATTGTTCTACATTACAATAATTAACATCTTCCCCAGCCTGTCAGTAAAGTGAAGCCATATATTTTAGTTTCATTTTTCAGAAGCTCCCAACTTCTGTGCTGATAATGTCTGTATTACACAAGAGTCTGAAGTATGTCCTAGTAGCAGACCACCCTAAAATTTCAATGACATAACAAAAATCTATTTCCTGTTTCTTCAGAGTTTACTGACGGCTTCTATGAGTTTCCTAGGAAACTATCTTACCTGCAACAACTAAGCTATCTAGGATGACCAGTCCCCGCCATTCTGCCATTCCGCTATTGAGAACATGTAGCCTCCAAGGTTGTCATGAGAAAGAAAGACAGAGCTGAAGAGTCTCACTCAGCAATTAAATGCTTCTACCCATAGCTGATGCACATGACTGTTCCTCTCGTTGCCCATTGGCCACAACTGATCCCTTGTCACATGGCTCAAACTGTCTGTAAGAGGCAAAGGAGTTTAATCCTCTCTTTCCCCACAAGGGAGATGAATCAAATTTGAGCTGGCACTAGAAATCTGTCCACACTCTCCTGCACTGTTCTGCCTCTTAACCTATGAAAGTGAAATCAGTATTCTTGGAAAGCAGGGTCAGAGGTAACACTGTATGTTCTTCTCATATGAATTAAATTAAAATCAAATACAGTCAATTATATACATGGCCCTTGACTGTAGCAATTTAATTTTTTTTTAATTATTAGTTGCTATCAATTAGCCTATTAAGGTCTAGATAAAGTAGACCTGAAACCTTGTGCCTAAGGCTCCAAACAGTACTTCAGTAGAATTTCTTTATGCATTTATTTTTTGCTCGACTTTTCTATACATTTTCTACTTTTGTACTCTGTTGAACATTATGTGGGGGGCACAGTGGGCTTATATTGCAGCAGTACAAACCTTAATTTGAACATTAGTCATCTCTATAAAAAATGTTCTCTTTTAACCAGCAATTCTTTGGTCTACTCATTTTTCTGTTCCCTCTCCTCTAGCCATCATTCTGTTACATTGTTTCCTATTACTGTTCTTCTTTTTGGGAGCAAAAACATTCTTCCTATGTCTTTTATTTTCTTGTTCAGTACAATTAGCTTCTGCAGCACCTAATTTCAAATTTGAGTTAAAACCATATTATTTCTCATTCTCTGGGAGTAGGAGTAGAGTTTTACTATTTGATTTATACAGGGTAAAGACACATTTCTTCTGAATTTGACATTCTCCCCTCAGCAACATGGTTACTATCTTCCACTTAGATACTAAGGAAGACATCACATAGACTTGTCTTTCAGAAGTAACAGAATGTTTCAATAAAGCATCCATTAGAAAGCTTGTAGGAGAAGGGATTGCATTTTATTAACTCACTTAAAAATTTCTGCTCAGAAAAAAATTTAAATATGTTATTGATAAATATATAGGATATTACTAATAAATGCACAAGATTTATAAACTATGATAAAATTTAATGTCATGTAATAGCAGGAATCTTCAGAGCTTATAAATGCCCAATTTATTCTATCAGAACAGTTAAAAACTAAGACTTTGTATTTCAAAGGCAAAATCAATTTCCAAATTGCAATGGGAGTAATGTTTAATAGAAAAATAATTTTATAATTTTCAATATGTATTTATTTTTAAAGGAAGACCACCTTACTTTCAAGATCATTCTATATTTGATCCGATGTAACACATCTTAAAACATATTCAATTCACAATTCTAAAGAAGCAATATATTCCTTTCATGTGACTTCTTAAGGAAAAAAAAATAGATTACATGCTTACATATAAAAGGAAGCAAAATCTTAATAAAATACATCTCTAGGTTCATTGCGAATCAACCTTTATCACCTATTATTCACCCTATTAAAAATGGAAAAGGCAAGATGACAGGCATGTCAAGATGAATCCCTCAAAAAGATAACATGTCAATGCTGAAATAGAAAATACCATGGAAATGCTAAATTACAAAAAGTGCATCTTTATTCTTTCCTTTATACAGAGATTTTAGGCAATGAAAGGTAATGAGCAAATTTTCAGAAACTTGGCACAGCAATCCAGTGATTAGTTATGAGTACCATTTTTCCCTTGCACAACAATCTGCCTATGAGATTGGGATGAGTTGATATAGACAGATTTAGTGAGGAGGTTATAAAAACTTTGAAAATTGTACAATATATAACTAATAATTATACATTAAAACATTTTAGTAGTTATATGGATTTTTTTTGTTTTCTTTTTCTTTTTTTTTTAAAAAAAACATGGCTTTTTGTTTTCACGATGTCATTATACATTTAACACCATAGAGTGTCTCTTTTGTGTTCTTTAAATAAAAACTAGGATTGCTCTATTTCCATGTAAGTGCTTAATAAACATCATAACAGCAATTTATGACATGATTATGGGTGGATGTAAATGAGGCTTAAGGAGTTTAGGGGGGTGGATTAGGAATAAAACATAAAAATGTATGAAAAATACTCAAAGATGATTATTTTTGTTAGTGTCTGAAGGAGGACAAGAATGATATCCAGACAATATATACTACAATGTGAGATGTTACATTTCATAACGTTACTTCCTAATGGCCTTTTCTCCAAGAAGCCTCCTGAGTCCTTATTGCCTGAAGTCTCTGACCATCAGTAAAGTGACCTGCAATAACTCCTACTGTCTTAAGATCTTGTGATGGATGTGAAATTGATATAGACAGTACTTCAGGTAGGTAATTAAATATGACCAAGAATTGGTATTATTATGATCTAGATCATGTTAGGAAATGTAACATAAAAATGATCCTCATTTTAGCCCAAAATGCTAATCTATATTTAATTTTAATCCATATTTCCTGGTAATTTTGTTAAAAGAAATAATTATATTCTTATAGGTTTTTTAATATTTTAATATGCCTAAAGTAGGTGACCATTAATCAAGAAACCTTAAAATGCACATGTGGATTGAGAATAATAAACATACCCTAAGATATTTTATATCTGTAGATTCATGCAATATAACAAGTGAATCCTAGATCTGTTTTAAATAAAAGAGGTTTATTGTATTTTTTAAAAAGTATTCAAAATCAAATGCTTCACTTTTTAAATGTTTTATAGGAAAACTATACAAAAGTTATGCAGATTCTTTGAAACTTCAAACCTGTAGGGATAATGTTTCAGAAATAAAGATGGGAATGAATAATCTAGAATGCATAGATGAAATGATAATTTCTTCCTCATCTCTCTTGAGACTCTCAAACATTGAACAATTTTTGATTATGTAACAAAAGAAAACCTTGTCAGTTATCACCCTTCCAAGTGAATTATAATAAGATATCGAATATATGGTGAAACGAAACTTATCACATTTCACCTAACAAGTCCTTGTAAACATGTACTGCTGCTTTGCCCTTTCTGCCAACAATGATTGGCATTAATTTCTTAGAAAGTGTCTGGGGAGTGGTGGTGCATGCCTGTAGTTTCAGCTACTTGAGAGGCTGAGGTGGGGAGAACACTTGCACTCAGGAATTCAAGCCAGGAGTTCGACTCCAGCCTGGGCAATATGAAAAGACAATATCTCTAAAAAAGTAAAATACAATTTAAAAATAGATAAAATAAAAATGAGTCCTGAGTGGGCTGCATCTGACAGCACCATCCTTGCTGCTCTTACTGAATCAAGGGTGCTCCTTACCAAAATATTTCTTCCTGGCCACACATGATCTTAGCAGATTAACCTATCAGAGTGGCTTCTGTACTTCTGCCAAACAGGCAAAAAATAGTGACTTATGAATGTAGCCACTCAATTTCTGGTGATGTGAGTAAAAGTTAAAATTTGAATGTTAAAATGTTTATGCTTTCTAAAAGTTCAATTCATAATAAGTTTTTAGGTAATCTAAGCTTTAGAATGAATTAATTCTCATATCTTTAATAAAAACTTCATAAAAGTTTATTCACATTTGTTTGATTATTATTATAAATTATGATAAAGTAAGAAAATTTAAATTAAAGTTGAAATGACAGCCAGTTTAAAGAGTGCCTAGCTTTTAAAAAATATTTTCTTAAAATATGAGAGAGAGATGGGAAGAGGGAAAGAGAAACAATAATTGAGAAATCTCTTCAACAACTTGTTTTTGGTAATAGAATAATATGAAGTTCAGATTTTATAACATTGAAATATTTTCCAACAATGATTCCAAATATAAAAAGGATAAGATATCCATAGCAAACAAGTTAGAGAGTTTTGCATATACTTGTGATTCTCATATATATATATATATATATATATATATATATATATATACACACATACATGCTTATATATGCATTTCTATAATTTCTATAATTTTTTTTCTAGGCTTGCTCAGATTTTGAATACTCAACAATGACAGAAATTATTTCAAATTTTAAAACATTCAGTTCACATTTAAATAGACACAAAATGAAAGAATCCCTAGAAATGATTACATAAGGGACTTAATAAAATAAATTATAATTAAGATTTTTAAATGTAAAATTTAAGCCTTAGTGTAAAGATGCACGAATATAAAATATTATGTATTTCAGCACTTTAAAGGAAAATTACAAAATTTTAGAAAATGGTAAGTTAACTATATACAATCTTCAGTAGAGTTTTCCTTAGTAAAATGAATTATAGGGAACGTGTCACCTTTGATTATGGATCAAAGAGAACAACAAGGCCATTTTGTTGAAAAATTTTGACCTATTTTGTTTTGACTTTGAGGCAAACTTTATGAAAAAGGAGCAAGGCTATTTTAGTAGGAGAGAACAATGCCTCTGTCTTATCTGAAAAGTTTTGCAGTTGCCATGACTAGCCATGCAAACTTGTTGTTCATTTCTTCTAAAATGGTAAAGATCTTCAGTTAGAAAATTCACAAGATTTTTTAGTATAATGAATCATAGTTGCTATTAAATATTAAAACATGAATTCAGAATACAGAGAACAAATATTTCTCTTGGATGACTTTGGTGGCCTCGATAAGCTTAATTTATTTTAATGATTTCAACGCCTTGGTTTCTTGAATTCTTAAATCAACCCAGATAAAACCAGTATATATTTGAAAATCACACTAAAACTATGTGTCTGGTTCTATATATGTGCATATGGAAACCTCTGCAGAAACTCATGTGAATGAATGAATGAATCAACAAATAAATGAATAAAAACTTAGAATTTTCTTCATATAACATTGATGTCAAAGGTATATATGGTTTTCCTTAAGTCCAGTCATGTCATGTCATTGGAGAAGTTTCAAATGTCTTATTTTATTGCCTGTTTGCATATATTTAAATCTCTTTTATGTAAATGTGTTAGGATGTTCTAACCTGAGGAAAACATGGCACAGATTTCTATGATAAACTCTCTAGAAAACCATTTGCAATCTTTTGGGGAGATCTTTACCTTGAAACCTAGGAATTAATGTTCAGTACTTTCCTCTGTGGCTGGAATATAACTTGTTTCTAATTATTTTGGTAGAATTGATCTTGCTTATTTTGGTGGATTTTTGCAGAATAATACCAGGCCTCTAGCCACGCATTAAACGTTGGTTCAATTCGGTCCTCCCTATTACCACTGTTTAATAGCTGTTCCAGGTACAAGTTAAAACAACTTAAAAAACAAAACAAAACAAAAACCCTGGCAGGATCTGATTTTTTGTGAGCCTCATTCAACCTGAAATTTAATTATGTTACCATGCAGGTTTGTAATGTGGATTAATAGTTTTATTGTACTCCTGTGATTAGTTTCTGATTGTTCTAATTTCTTTTTAGCTCCTTCCTGACCTTGAGGTGAAAAAACACAGAAGATGTATTCCTTCAATTTAACGCCAGTTTGAGGTGTTTCTCCTGCATCATCAGATCAATGAAAAGTAAATAGCCTACACTTCTTGTTTCACAGTGCAGTATTGATCTTTCTTCAGCTTTTGCTTCCCTTTTTCCCTGCGTCTTGTGTCTTTCAACCCCTGGGACTGAAGTGATTGCCATAGATTGGACAAGCTAACTAGCGCATGATAAGGAACCGGTGTTTTGTGGCATACTCACATACACATGCTTGGTATATAAAGCCGGCTTCTGCATTGAGAGAAAGGTGCCATTTTGTGTGCGTGGCACAAGCCACTAAGAGAAAGAGCTAGAAGGGGGGAGAAAAAACAGGAAGGAAGACTTTATTTGCTATTTTAAATCTTTGCAGATAGTGCTAAATTAGGTGATGAAATTCCTTTAAAAAGTAAAAGACAAGTAGCCTGCGGGAAAATGCCATATGCTTTTAGCTTTGGCAAATGACTGGATATTGGCAGCCTCGTGGGTAAGTGTCTACTGTCCTTTAGCATCTATGTTTTCTCAAGAATATGCTATTATGTTTTCTGTTTTGTGGTTTTTATTTTATATATAAGGCTAATTATTATTTGAGAAGTCATTATCATAATTTAGAATCCATATCCAACACTTAGAAATATACATTTCAGCCACACATTTTACTTCAAAAGCAGCATGAGGGGATATATCTGCTCCTATAACAATCTGACTGACTTGTGGCTTTTCTTTGAGGTAAAAAGATGTAAGTGAACTGATCTGTTTTTAAAATGTCAAGTAATAGAAGGAGATAGGATACCTTTGTAAACCTCAGAAATATTTTGTTTTCTTTCTGCCTGTCTTTAACATGTTCATTGTAGAAATGAAACTCTCCAAGTTTTATTTTTGGGCCCTTCTGTATCCAGAGATTTGTCTGGCATTGAAAAATAGGTAAATGAATAATTGATATTCTATCATATGCTATTGTCTCCTTACAGAAGGATATTTTATGTTGGGCAGCTCTTCTGCCCAACACAAGTTTTCTGACCTCACTTTAGGATGGTAGGGATCCAATTTCTTGACGCTGAGTGCTTATTAGTTGCCACCGGCTTCCAGTTCTGTAAACTAATGTATTTATAAATAAGTTATCCTTTATTTATTTTTATGCTCTCCTTCATGAATTTAGTTTGAGTCTACAGTCAGGTTTTCATTCTGGAGTCCATGGATGAAAGGAGGTTCACATGACAGAGTGAATAAACAAAGCTTGTGCTTCCCATGGAGAAACTTTGTTATCTCGATAAGTGTCAGCATGGTGTGAGGACTTATGTAGAATGTTTAACTTTTCACTAATTTTAAGAAAAAATATTCACCATGCACATGCTCCTGTTTTTGATATGTAAATCACTGTACAATGATATATAAACTTCGCATGAACACCATGGATATGGGTGCAATGCAGCTTATTAACACATTGTTGTCAACATGATGCTTCTATATCATAAGCCTTTTGTTGTCTGAGTAGAGAATATAGTGTATATGAAAAAAATTAAGCATACTGTGGGAGCGTTTGTATCTTTCTCAGGTTTTATGACATTTTATACTTCTTGGAGTTGGGTGATTGTTCCAACCCAAGTTATTATATAATCCTTAGGGCAACCCTAGTGCTGATTTGAAGGCTATTAATTTTCTATTACAGTGTGCTAAAGATGTTCTATAGTGTGGCACTCACCTGCATTATTGAGTCAATGACCAATTGCAGAGTTGCTCTGTGGTGGTTGGAGCTTAACTCAACCCTCTGGGATCTCATTTATTATTTGCAGATATTGATTTTGGTAAAAGAAAAGCTAAGATGTGTGAATATAATACTAACTTAGAGCTAGCCTACAGCTGTTAACCCCTAATGGTCTGCATACTGTATAAGTTAACACATAAAACTATTACATATTTTGTGGTTTTAGCAATGATAAATTATACTGTATTCATAATAAATATTTATCAATATCTTTACAATATGTCTAAACATTGAGTCCTCAAATGATCTTGCTATATGTTCTTATAATCTAAACTTAGCCTTAGTCATATTTGTAATTTTCTGATGTTTTATAAATCCAAATAAGAGAAGAATATTTACTGGTAACCTTAAAAATATGCTAAACAATTGCCCAAGTGTGGCCGGGACATTATGTCTAATTGTGTATGTGTGTGTGTGTGTGTATGTGTGTGTGTGTGTGTGTGTGTAGGGGGAACCTTTGTGATTATTTAGTTTATTTTTCTTAAAGAAACATAGTCCACAGGCAGATTCCTCAAGCAACCTCAGTGACTATCAAGAAACAAAGGAACATAAAAATTTGTGGGGAAGATTTTCACCTGGAGAAATCTAAAATTCAAAATGATGCCAGAGCTTATATGGCATTCTAGTGTGTGAGTGATCTCTTCACTGAAGGGACCTGAGAGCCTATTATGACATTGGCACTCCCATAAGGCAACGAGGTTACCAAGACACATTCTTGTGAGCCACCCAGCAATCACCTTTCCATGCCCTTGTGTTTATAGCTAAGGCTTGATTGCACACATTTCCTCAAAACCTGAATGTTTTCCTTTGGATACCTCCATTATTTCATATAATTAGCATTGCTAGATAGCCAAAGTCATTGGAAATATTGAGAAAATTATTTTGCTTCATTTATTTAAGGTAAATGCCAGTATTTAAATGGATTTTTAATAATGTTCTGTCATTTTTATTTAGAAACAAATGTAAAAGAGCAAAACGTATCTCTAATTTGAAATCGATTAACAAATAATGAAAGGGGATTATGTTGTCAACAATTCATTTACTGGTACAAATCATATTGAAACAATTTGTTACTCAGTAGAATATATTTGTCAAATAATTTCTTGTTAGTCTAATATGTTCAAGGACTATTTCATGCCATAAAAATGGTATATGATGTTTGCTTTTCTCTTTCTTTAGCAGCATTCAAAATTCACCAGTTCTAAGTATATCCTATTTGCAACTGCACCAGAGGATCCCTTATATTAGTGTTCTTAGTAAATTTCTTTACTCATTCATTATTTTTTACTAGACAGAAATATATTGTATCTGCTACATGTTAGGTATACTAGATGCTAAAAAGAGTTTTGAAAACAAGATTCATAATAGGAATTAAATATATATATTAAAGAGAAGAAAGGAGGAAGAGCAAATCTTGGTCTTTTAAAAAAAGCTCAAATAAAAGTGCAATACAAAACCAATTTATAAAGCATGATTTATTTTATGTTAGAACCAAAATAATGTACTATATTGTGAGAGTACACTAAAAGATGAAATTCAAATAAAATGTTTTCAGTATAATTTTAATGTTTGAAAATTACCTTTTGGTTTGTAATATGCACAAGGATGTCTAGCAGAATTTTCAGTTGATATGATTATTTATTTAATGAACATTTAATTAGTATCAATTAGGTGATAAGGGAAAGAAAGAGAAAACAAGGTACATTTCCAGTTTGCAAGCTAATAGGTTACAGAGGAAGACACACAAAGTCTAAATCTATACTCACCCTGTAAAATATCCATCCACTAAATGGATGATGTTTGACTAAAATAGACATTTTAGTCAAACATCAAAGGAAAGGTATTGCTTTCTTCATATATATATATATTTTTTCTAAAGTTTCAATCATAATGAATTGATACGCAATTCAATTTTATACAATGAAAATAATTCACATAATGAATTTGTTAATTTCTTATATTTTTAAAATCACCTGTGTAATATTTTGTACATATGACCTAGAGGCTTCTAGTGGTTTATATTACTATAAATATTGAATAGGCTAAAACCCGTGCAAAGATCAAGCAGAGACAGACACTCACAAATTAATGACATTGAATTTGGCTTAAATCACCAAATACCTAGTAGTAAAATTAGATAACAAACCTAAAGCATGCCTACAATAAGCACAGATGCTTGACTGCCAAGGTGGATACTGATGAGACATCTGCTGGAGAAGTTTTAAGTAGAGTAGGCACCCAGAATTCAAAGCTTAAAAATTCAAGATTAAATGTTTCTGACATAAAGTCACAAAAGTAAATTTTAAATGACATATTTGATTTCATACTCTGAATATTTCCCTAAAATGCTTAACTTATTAAAGGAAATAACTTTACGTGTAGCTTTTTAAATCTGAAAATAAAGTTAAACAATCAAGTAAGTATTTTTAACGAGTACTCTCCTGTTTATTACTTTGTCAACAAATGACAGGGATGATCAGATGGCAATGGGCAGTAAAAATTATAAATGGTTTCGTATAATTAACCGTAGATAATACTTCGGGTAATGATATGGATAGCCCACCTTTCAATAAAATTGAGTCAAAATAACTTACACTGCTTCTAATTTACTGTCCCCTAACTTCCTCATAATAAGTATGAGGCTATCAAGTAATTCTCTTTTTTCCTTCCATTTCTTATGAAATTATTATTACTGTTGTTGTTGTTATTGTACATTATAGACCAAAAATGCACAGCAGAAAAAAATTTAGACGTGTTATTATCTCCGTTAATTTAGAAGATGGTTTTTCTGGCCTAATGCTCTTTTCACACGAACATCAACTTCAAGAGTGATCTGTTCCTTTTTAGTAGCCTGCAAAATAGTACCATAAATTCATCTCCTATATGAAAAGCGTCAGCAGTGAGATTTGAAGCAGCTTGTCATGCAAAAAGTAAGGCATTACTCAAGAGAGGCGGTTTTAGTAAAAGGTCATTGTTAGGCTCATATTGGTAGGCGATGAGTACACTGCTCCTTTGTCATTGTCCATTCGTTCAATGGAACAATTCTATTTCTAAATTTAAGAGTCAGAGACGCTATTGACCCTTGGTCAGAAAAGATGCTGATGCTACAGATGGTTCTTCTTATCGCTTTACTGTAATTTTTCTACTCATATGTCTAGGCACCCACAGTATCAGTCACCACTGAAATATATTTGGCCCAGGCTTTCAGCCCTTTTTGGCTTCACTTGGCTTTTTGGCCAGGCTTGAAATTTTATAATAAAATTATTCAAATTCTCCCCATGATTGCAATGTAATTTCTCCCCCTTGACTCCCAGCTACTTCAATCTATAGTTTTTCCCCTTGTACTCGCTCAGGAAAGCAAAATGGCACGGGCGCTGAAACTATCATAAATCTGTGATCTCTAATTGGACCTTCAGTGCTGCATGACCATGCTTTTATTAAACTTTTCATGGCTCTCTTTCATGCTCCCCAGTGACCTTGTCAAATATTTTCTATACTTACCAGATTTAAAACCCTCACTCCTCCTGTTCTATGGTAGACTTCTAGTGCCAGTTCCCATTCGGTTCTCCTTTCCCTCACAAGGACCTCCTTACTGTAGGGTCAAAAGGTTCTGAGTAGAAATTGATTCTGAGTTACTGTCAGTGGAGGACATCCAGCATTTTTGAACCAGAAATTCATGATCCAAATCATAAAGCTACATGGAGGTGGGGCTTCTGTCAGCCTAAATTGTCATGGAAGCATGGAGGCAGTTGCCATGAAGAGTCAGCAGATCAAATTTTCATGAACAAGAAATCTTTATAGTTTTCAGCCACTGAGATGTTGGGGATATTTGTTTCACAGAGTAGCCTAAGATGTCCTGACTAATATACCTTCACATTTAGGAGAGGACCTTGTTTTTCCATGATACTGAAAGCAGTGAGACAATATAACACATTTTCTCTGGACCATAATAGAATGGTATTTATACATTTTAAAATAAAAATATCTCTGTATCTTTATTTTATCAGTGACAGAGGGAGAATTATGTAGTGCCACACTTTTAATTGTAATACTTATACTGTACAATGATCATCAGCTTTTTCTGAGGCAATGTTTTATTAAGTAAACATTTTCAATATAAAACTTTTTATAAAATTTGGTCATATTTTCTTCATCTCAGTAACACATTACACTAAAATTGACATATTAAATATATACACATATATGTATATGCATATATGTATATATATAAAATAAACAGACAACCTCAAAGTCACACAGCTGATGTGTACTGGAGCTAGAATTTGAGAACAAGTGTGTCTGAGCATGAACTTGACATTACTCTTTCTGCTATACCACCTTCTCAAATTCTTTAGTCCTTTGGCTTATACAATATCTGCTTATCCTAATGATAATGATCATTTTACCTCTACTGGGTATAGTTTATTGGCTATTAGTAATTACTACTTATGTGACTTAGGCAAGTAATTTAGTCTCTAAGAACTTCGGTTTATTCAGTTATATGATGAGCATAATAATGTCTACCTCACACTTTTCATAAGAATTAAGTAAAATAATATAAACTTACTGTCCTAGCTTAGTTTGTCATGAGTATTAGCATTTGAGAACTTTTAGTTGTGTGCTTCTGTATGCTTTTGCTTAAATCGTTATCCTCTTCCTGGATTGACCTCTTCCAATCTCTTTAGTTATAAAATTACAGTAGCCCCCTTTATCGGCAGTTTTGCTTTCCATTTTTTCAGTTACCTTTGGTCAACAGTGGTCTAAAAATAGTTGAGTACAATAAAATAAGATACTTTGAGAGAGAGAAAGATTTATATATATATAGAGAGAGAGAGAGAAAGAGAGAGAGAGCACATTCACATATTATAGTATATTGCTATTTTTGTTCTATTTTATGATTAATTGTTAATCTTTTACTGTGCCTAATTTATAAATTAAACTTTAGTATATACATATGGAAAAACATAATGTACACAGGGTTTGGTACTATCCACTGTTCAGGCATCCACTACAAATCTTGGAACATATCTCCTGCAGATAAGAGGATACTACTCTATTACTGAATTTTAGCCCCATCTCAAATTTCATCCCTTCTCAACCATTTACTGTCCTCCACTTGAGTGTTTATACTCTTTTGCTTGTTACATGCATTCTATTTTTCTGTTGCATACATGTGCCTTATTTCCAAATGGATTCTGAATTCCTTCAAGACAAGACCTAGCATATACTTACCTCTTCATTCATCTTAGGTATATCTGATGATGCTGATGATTTTTATGAATGAGTACATCCTATTTTAATCAACTGGTAAAATATATCATTTATGTTAAATCATATTTCTCAAATAGTGTAACTCTTGGAATCCTAAGTATGCCAACATGACAGGTTGTTAATGCCAAGACACTATTATTCCTTGCTACGTTTCTTGTGGTGGTTTCCTAACTTAGCTCGAAGTGCAACATTGCTGAGTTTAGGAACAAGTACTGTCAGGTACATGAGGAAGTAGCTCTTGACCTTTAATGTTTCTCTAGACTCTACTCTAGAATCATATTGATTTAACACTCTTTTTTCTTCAGAAGATATCAGTTATTAATGATTGAATGAGAAGATGCAGTTTATTTATAATTATTTTCTTCAATGCATTTGCTCAGATAGTAGGACAGCATTGAAATAAAAGATTTTCAAAATGTATGGTGGAGACATAGCTGGCATGAATGATGACAGCCAAAGAGCTATGAATTTGAAAGGATAGAAGTCTAATCATATGCATTTATTCATTTCCTGTCCTTTGCTGGATATTTATTAGTAGATTCTCAAAATAAGATTTTATGTAATACATTTGTTAGTAAAATATTTTGAAGTAAGTTAGTAAAATATTATGAAGGATCATCCTTCAACATTGCATATGGCACTGCTACTATATTTCTACGTTCAGTGACTTAAGTTGGTTACCATAGCCTAGTACTTAAAGCCTTTAACTCTTATATTCAAAGTATAATGTTTCTGAACATTTTCAACATTTTAAATGCAAAGTGCTTCTGTAGCAAGTCATGATACAATGTCTCAAGAGACGAATGAAGCTGCCACATTTTTCTTTTAAGCTGAATTAATGCTTGTGAAGACTGACATCCATGAAGACTAAAGTGCTTCAGTTAGAGAAAGTAACTACAACTCAGGAGGGGCAGTCAGAGCCTTTACTATTCTTCTACACTAATATATAACAAAAGATTTATCAATGTCCTTTTTGATTTTCCATCTCTTTGCTAAAACTCCTATAAAAACATTATAATTTAGTTGTTTTATATTGAAAATTTATTGACCCACCAGATCTCAAATACAATCTCTACCATTCCTTCATTTTCCCAAATATATGAGTCGTAGAAATCTAAAACAATGTTGGTCAATGAGGTCAAGACATCATCTCTGTAGTGGCCTTGCTCGGGGAGTAGCGTGGTGAAGTTTGAGGGCAAAGGCTCCAAAGCCAGAGAGACCTTCAATTGCATCTATGTCCTCCTACTCTCTAGGATCCTTGAGCAAATGCCCTAACCATTTTGAAATTAAATTTTTCCATAAGTAAAATGGATATAATAAGACCCACCTTCCAAGGTTGGTGTGTTTGTAGATTAAATGAGACAGCACATTTAAAATGTTAGAGTGCTTAATATAGTATCTGGTGCATGTAAACATTTAATTTGTTTTGGTTTCACGATTGTGATCTTACTGGTGCAGTCACTAGTACTCTTGATAATTCAGTGCTAATTGGCCTCAGGAAGACTGTCTGGCACTGACCCATACTACTAAGTGAAGTATCCCAAGAATGGAAAAACAAGCACCACATATACTCACCAGCAAACTGGTATTAACTGAGCAGCACCTAAGTGGACACATAGGTACTACAGTAATAGTGTATTGGGCAGGTGGGAGGGGGGAGGAGGGCGGGTATATACATACATAATGAGTGAGATATGCACCATCTGGGGGATGGTCATGCTGGAGACTCAGACTTGTGGGGGGAGGGGGGAAAGGGCATTTATTGAAACCTTAAAATCTGTACCCCCATAATATGCCGAAATAAAAAAAATAAAAAAAATAAAGGAATAACTGAAAAAAATTCTGATTTTAAGTGTAATTCTGCTTATGAAGATTTATTCCTACCTGATATATTCTCTCTTTATAGGCCATGTCAAGCAAAATTATAATCAGGATTTATTTATAGACTATATTCAGAACAAGTATTATATGTGTGTTTGTGTGTGTGTGTAATGGCATTAGCCTGTGTCATCCTGAGGTATCTACTTTTTTAGAGATAAGTTCGTATGTGCTCTCAGGACACCCTTTTTCTGGATGATGTTTATAAGAGGACGTACAGAATACATCTATGTTTCAATTTATGTCATATAGCTTCCTTTAATTGTCACTTTCTTCCTTTATGTTAAGAATTTCAGTCAGGTTGTAGTCAAGTTTTTGAACTGATAAGTTATGTTGATTTTTAAATTTAACTTTTAATAGATAATATTATTTACACTATTTCTAAGTTGTTTGGAGAAGTGGATACACCTCTAGATCTGCAATTTATTAATGTGTTTCTAGAAGAGTTTCTTTAAAATGGCTTACTTTTAATGAAATGCTTTGTTACTTTATTTCTCTCACACTCTATTTCTTCCTATAATTTGTAATGATTGACTTACCAAAATGTTGATAACATTTTGTTAGATTGACTCTAATTACTTCTCCTTTGAAAAATAAATTAAAGGATTTTTTAAATGGGTTCAAATTCATGTGAATTCTCATTCTGATTTAATAAATATAGACATAAAATAGCACAGAAAGGGATTTAAAACTTGGAGATAATATATTGGATTTGATTATTCATAAAATTATAATATAAACAGAGATTGTCCTTGGAATTATGAAATAGGTAAACATTATTGTTAAAAAGAGTAAGAGAATAACATTTTCCTAATTGTTTTCATTTGGTATATATTTATTCTAAATTTGTAATTTCTAATAGGCCTATTACTTTATATAAACTGATGTTACATGTCACAGATTTACATAATATATAAAGATGTTATACAGTATTCTATGTTATAAATTCATTGTATTGTGTAATGTATCAATCTACTATATACCTGGCAAAGTACAGTAACAAATTTTAATTGATTGGAAGGTTGAAGATATTCCTGGGGTTTACAAGACACAGTAGTGTAAGAAAGGAAGTGAGACAGACCTAATAATTTCTTAATATAATTCAAACTTGCCACATAATAATACAATCTGACTTCTTATATGGCCAAATTTATTTCTGTCACATGGAAATTAGAACAGGAATTATTTGAATTAAAAATGTTAAAAAATCCTATGTTCTTCTGATATTCAGTACGCAGAATTATTGGAATGAAGAAATAGATGACTCAAGTAAAAACCTAAATGAGATTTTTCCCATGTATAAGTTACTAAGTGCATGGGAGATGATATATATTATTTATCTCCTTTATTTTGTAGTTTGCACATAATTTTATAGATAGTCATTTTGTGCATTCATTGTGGTTTAATTAGCCACAAATAATTTTGAAGTAAGCATTTTTTTATTACATAGGTAAAGGTGATGAACTTCAAATGATTTTAATAATCTCTCTAGTGCACTAAATGCTAACACTATTACTATGAAAGGAATGCATGAGACTTCCAAAAACACTACTACATCTCCCCAGAAGAACTTGATCTGGCATGTTGAAAATGATCAGGGATCAAGCAGATGAGATTGAGATGCCTGATTGAGATGAGATCCTACCATGAACCCATGAGTATTCTGGATGTATGGAATGTAAAGAAAGAAAGAAAGAAAATATATATGCCACAGTCCTACTGCTTAGGAATTTATGAGTGTCAATAAAGAAATTATTAAGTACAGAACAATAATAAAAAGTAATCATTATTGATCAAAAACATGTTTTGATTAGTGATAATATCAAAGAAAGTAGGGATAATTTTTTCTTTCTTTCTTTCTCCAACATGCCAGATCAGGGAAGATTACTAAAATCATTAATTAACTAATTACATCTGGAGTGACCCTATTTCTAAACAAGACCACATTCTGAGGTACTAATGATTAGAAATTCATCATATGAATTTGAGGATACATGCTTCGACCTGTAAGAGTCTGATTGAAGAGCATTTTGATATAGTGAATCTCATAAGTACAACAAAAGAAACCATTTTTATGTGTTAAGAAATGTCTTGAAAAGTCAATGTAAACCAGTGAAAATTATTAAGCACTATTATAACCGATGATTACTTTTCATTGATTACTATTGAGGTTGATCTGGTTATAAAAATTAAATTGATGGTGACACAGTTTTGAACATAGGTCTCTCTATTGCATTATTCACCAGGAATCATTTTTGGGGGGATAAAATTTTAAAAATAGAATAAGTCATGGGCATGATCATTACCATCACGAATCAAATAATGTTCTATGACTTAAGTCTTTGCTTGGTGAATGTAGGAGTCTGGTGTATTACAAGAAGGTCAGATGACAGTGTTGGCATGGTACACCAGAAGATGCTTTTAACTGATGAAAGACACTAACTTCCTAATATCATTTGAGAGAAAATTCATGTCTCAGCTCACTGGAAAAAATTGGATCAAAAACTTGGCTTTTTTATTGGCATTATAATTCATCTGAATAAACACTTTGAATAATTCTCTGCAAATGCATTCAAAACTAGTTACACAAATATGTACTTTAATTCATTTGGAAAGGGATAACATGTCCAAAATTTCGACACTGAAACCAGATTCCAGAAATGAAAGCGATGGTCTGAATTACTTTCCAAAATCAAAGATTTGAAGACCAAACTCCTTTATAGATATATTTTTTTCCTTTATTTCAGATGTTATGGAAATGGACTGACACTTTTCAATTTGCCTTTATGGTTAAAAGATACCAGGCTCAGTTGCATATGAAAGTGAAATACAAGCCCTGACAGGTAGATTTATTCATTTTATATTTTATATTGTTTTTATTTTGAAATTAAAATTTAATATCTAATTAAAACAATTTATACATTATGCTATATCATTATATAATAATTAATTAAAATAAATTTTGTTTTTATTTCCAGCAGTTTTCCTTACTCATGTGTTTCATTTATTGCAGGGTAGACCTTTTCTACATATTATAAAACATTAAGACACAAAAGTATTACTCAGCTTCAACTTAAATTGTGCACCGGACTATAGTAAATTTAAAGGTAAAATAATTGCATAGTAATAAACACTTTGGACTTTTTAACATATTTAAAAAATATTCATTACAACTATTTACCAATTTTTGCCATATTAAAGAGTATTCATTCATTCATTCATTCCACAGTGCCAGGCACTATTATCCATATACTGCCATTTTACCAAAATTTGAAGTTATTTTCGAAGGTCACACAGTAAATGATAGACCCAGGATTCCATCTGATTCTAAAGCTTGTGCTTTCTGATACACCCCATTTCTTCCCTATGTACTTCAAGGAGTATATTACCTGTATATACATTTGTACATTTCTGATACACCCCATTCTGATACACTCCATTGCTTCTCTATGTACTTCAAGTAGTATATTACCTGTATATACATTTGTACATTTAAAAACCTATCTTATTTATGTTTATTTTATGTGTATCATGAAGTTTCTTGGGGGAAAATATATATAAATGTATTGAAGAATGACTTGTCAAATCCTTGTAATAGTTTACTGTATAGTTTAAAAGCCTAAGAGAACTGGTGTGGAGTTAGCCTGTCTTTGTGACCCAAGGAAAGCCATTCAAACTCTCTAACCCTTTGTGTCCTTTTCAGTAAAATGGGGTTGTTGTGAAGGTTTTCTGAGATAATACATGTTAAAGGACTCATGTAGTAACTTGGAAGAAACTTTCATAAATGCTTCTCGATATGAATTATCTATTATATGTGCTGTAAATATATTCCCCTGTTATGTCTTTTTTTTTTTTTTTACTTTCTTAGTGGTCTCTTTTGATAAACAAAATTTCTTTATTTTTCAGTAGACATTTTAAATTTAAAAAATATAAAGGACACATATCAGAACTGTACAGAAGTGAAGTTTTCTTAACTAGAACTCTCATGTAATCTGCATTTAGATCTAAAAATAGAACATTATCAGCACCTCAGAGTCTCCCACATCCCACTTGCTGCTCTTATTTAATTCAAACAGGAATCACTATCCTGACTCCTCAGACCATAGAAGAGTTTTGTCTGGTTTTAAACTTTGTAAATGGCAGCATACAGTATATACTTTTTTTCTGCTTGGGTCCTTTTACTCAACATTATATTTTTGTGTTTCAGACATCTTGATGCATGTACTTATAACTTTTCATTTTTACTGCTTTATTGTTCATCTTATTGCTTTTATTTATTCATTTTTATTGTATAGACATTTGTCATGTTTGTATTTTCTACTCCCGTATTGCTAAAGAACATTTAGATTGTTTCCAGGTCAGAACTAACATAAATGCTGCTGCTATGAACTTTCTTGTACATGTTTCTTGGAGAAATGATGAGTGAATTTTTCTGGGGCATATACCTACAAGGGGAATTACTGAATCACACTGTATGCATATATTCAGGTTTATTCAGTACTGCTAAACTATTTTCCTAAGTGGTTGTACTGATTTATAATCCTATAAGCAGTGTATGTATGTTCTAATTGTTCCTGATTCTTCATCAATATTTGTATTTTTTTTATTTTAGCCATTGGGTTAGTGCATTCTGGTATTGATTTGTGTTATTAATGTGAAATTATTTGATAGTTAATGAAGTTGATTGCCTTCTCTTATGTATTAGCGCTCTCTCTCTCTCTCTCTGTGTGTGTGTGTGTGTGTGTGGTGGTGGTTCTTAAAGTCCTAAAAAGTTCCCTCATCCCCTGTTCCAGTCAATTCCTCCTTACCCCTCTTAGCAGCAACCAGTATTTTGATTTCATCCACAGGTGAGTTTTGTAAGTTCTTAACCTTTCTCTAAAAAGAATCATATGGTATGTATACATTCAGCTTTCCTTGGCTCAAGATAAGGGCATTGCAATTCTTTCAGATTGATATTTATGAGAAATGTACTATTTTTTATTTGAAAGTAGTATTTTATTACTTAGAATTACCATTATTTATTTATCTATTTATCTATTGATTATAAATTTGATTTGTTCCCAGTTTGTGGACATCGTATTGCCAATAAATTTTTATAGGAATTCTTTATATTATCTAGATTAATTCTGTTCAATAGAACTTAAAAGGCTATCCAATATGGTGGCCACATATGATTACTGAGCATGCAAGATGACAGTAATGTGACTGAGGAACTGAAGTTTTAATTTTACTTAATTTTAATCAATTTAAATTTTAATTTAAATAACCACATGTGGCTAGTGGCTATAGGGATAGTACAGGTCTAGATACACATCTTTTGTCTGACACATATAATATAAAATATTTCTCCTAGTCATCAGCTTGCTTTTTAAATTTATTTCAACAGTATCTTCTCATGGATAGAGTTTTAATTTTAGTAATATCTAGTATCAATGTTTAATTTTAATTTTCCATTTGCATGTTGGTATTGTATAGTTGTAAAATTTATTTTTTATAGTTTCTCTTTATCCTGAGATGTTGTTGTATTCACCTATTCATCTGGCAGAATTTTGATTTTTAAATATTCCTTCAGATTTTCTAGATATACAATCATGTCATCTACAAACAGATTAGGATCATGTTAGAAAATATTACTTACTCTCGTTTCATCAGGACCTGCTGAAATCAAACAAAAATATAATATAGCAAAAGCATTAAAAAGAGAAAATATATTTCTCTAATTCAGTTACTTACAAGTAGAGTCTGGATTCTGATTTTTAAAATTTACTTGGAAGAATATCAAACCAGTTCATCAAATCCTTTGTGTGTCATCTAATAGCTGTTTTGTGTCAGTTATTCAAGATTCTCCCAGTAATAGGTCTCAAAGACACAATACAGAAATGTGCTGAGTTTGTAGAGTCTCGGTCTAAGCCCAAAAGTATGCTCCAAGTGAGTGAAGACCCTTGACATGAGAAGATTATATGAGAACATAATAAAAAGAGCTGTAGCTAGGGCATTTACAAGAGCTAGACTGACACATTAAATCTCTTGAGGCCCCGACGAGAAGCAAGAGTATCAGCTAAGAATCTTTCCGGGGTTACAGCTTTCTCTCATATAAAGAACATTATTAAAAGGATATAGGGTTAACAGGTAAATTAGTTTAAATAATTAAGGCTAATATATATGAATAATTAATTGCAAAATAATGAATGGCGTCGACTTCTAGTTTTATATAACTCATATCAATTCTATTTGTAAAGCCTTATATCGGTGAACCCTAAACTTTAAAAGCTGATAATCTCCGAAATGGATATTTTAAATTCCTTCTTGATATTTAAAGGATGCCTACATATATTGTAAGCTGTAGGGCAGAAACTGAATCCTTTTCCACTTAAACATTATAGCAATGCCTCTAGAAAGACCATAAAAAGGACTAAAATATATGATGCTGTAATGCCCAGTATTAAGTTGCTGCTGATTCTTCAAGTAGTAAACAGTGAAGAATAAGATGTGTAGCTTTTGAAGTGACAAGAGCTATATCTAGCCACTGGAGTACTATTTAGAAAATATCTGTTCAATGCAGTACAATATGTTGGCGTTTCCCATATATTTTCTCTGAAAGCATACCAGTGCGGCTACAGCTCAGTGAACAGAGGGGAGAGTGGGACTGGATAAAGTTGGTGAGGGGGCAAAAGGAGCCTTAAAGACAATGATGAGGAGGATGGATCTTATTCTACACACAAAGAAAAGCCAAAGAAATAATTTTAGAAGTGGAATGACATGACCAAGTTGGATTCGGAGGATTAATCTTTTTGTAATATAGAATCAATAATGCAGAGTAGATAAGAAAAGAAGAATCAAGGTTTAATACTGGTTTACTGAATTAAACCCTTTGAACAAAAGCCAGGACAAACTACTAAAACTAAATTTATTCATCAGGAGAAAAATCAAATAAAATGCCTGTGGGTTATAAAAACTGCAATAACTGTTTAAAGCTAGTTATACTTATAGAATCACTGGTTGAGACATTGGGACTAATTCACTGGAAACTCCTATGGGTGGTGTCCAACTTTAAGAATATTAAAAATTGGTAATGATTAAACCCCATTGAGTTGCTAAATTAATAGCATTCTGGTGAGATCTGTAGTAGTAAAATCTTCATCAGGTTAAAAAAGTATTAAAGTTCAAAGTATAATGAAGTTTTAGCAATTGCTTATTCGTTTTAGAATATTAAAGTGGAAGCCCAGATCTCCAAATGTATTTTAGTAAAGTATTTTCATTCTAAATTAATAATGATTATCATTAATTATGTTAAGATAATATTTTCTAGATTTTTTAAATCTTACTTATATTGCTAGTTTTCATATAATATAGTTTCAAAAATTAGAGCAAAATACCTTCCCTCTTTAGTGCTTCATTATACATAGGTAACAAATCCTGCATCCTTCTTCCAATACTTTAATTAAATGCTTTTTTTGACTTTGAATGGCACATTTAAACCCTCTGTGCCACTGTATCTAAATTTCTAGAATGAAATGTTTGCTCTGGGGAGTATGCTTAGGGTAGAGAAAAGGGAGAGATTTTACTTTTACTTTTTAGCTTTCAGAATTGCTTGAATTTAAAAAATAAATATAGCAAACCTCTGCAATATTGGAAACTTAAATAGATGCAATGTGATTTTCTGTGGGCTCCCATTATCTATCCAGCCCTGTTCTCAAGTCAGAGTGGCCTAAATTTTTTAACTGTTGGCTATGGGAAAGAAGTACATAGAAAGTAAGCCCAGATGGGAAAACAGCAGGCAGAGCCCTTTTTGAAAAGGGAGAAAAAAAATGGCAATTTTCCTAACCCTAGTATTCTCTTGGACCAAATTCCATAGACTTAGAAAATGTGCATCTACTAGCCATAAGATGTATTAAAATGATGGTCACTGTGCTAGAAATCAAAGAGCCACAGGATTTGATTCATTCCCATGTACTGAATTAAAATGAACAACTGATAAGTAGTACAGAGTTGTAGCTTGGATCAGGACAGATATAAAAAGCCCAGGTTGACCCTATAGACTCCTGGCCAGTTAGCTGTGCTGACTTATTTCAGTAAACTTGAAATAAAGCCAAGTCTGCTTGTTATGCAAGTGAACTTTTTGGTCAACATTAAACACATTATTGTGGTATCTTCCTTTAATTATATTACAACCTTTTGTTCAAATGAAGAAATTGCATGAGATGATCTATTCATTTCTGTTATTAACCTATTTCTGGTTCACTATATAATCTGTGCCCAGCCTTTTATTGATAGCTTATAATCGTCTATTGTTTGGTTTTGTTCATGCCCCAAGCATGTTAAAAACTGCAAAAATTTTTATGGGCTCTCAGATAATATTGGACCGGTTAATGCAATAGTCCAATTTATTTAATATTTTTAGAAGCAATTTTTAAGCTCAGATATTATTTATATTAATATTTGGTCCGTGTTGCATGCATACTTGTGTAAACTGTAATTGCTTCACATTGGTATCGGGCTTATAGTTCATGTAGGAAGTCAGAACCTGAGAAAATTGAAATTTGTGTAAATTAGAATAGGGAAATTGTATAAAATAAAATTAGGCAAATATCTAATAGGAGTTTAACACTTTTTGTGCTCTTGGGAACTTTGAATATAGAGCAAAGAAATGGAACGTGGAGCATTAGTAAAATTTCACAAATTTAGAAGTTTTACATAGAATCAGTGATTCCCTCTTTTCCTTCAGAGTAAGAAGAAGATAAAAATATAGCTTTCCTCTCAGGATGATCATCAAACTCAAGACATGAGAAAGTTCACATTTACTTGAAACTTTCCTTTCTTTTTCTTAAAGAGAATTGGGGATGACTACTGAGGGTCAGGGAGGAACACCCCACCTTCCCAGATTTCCTCAGTGGTGTGAATCTTTGAGGGACATAAACACTCTCCACAGCTGAAAGACTTGGGGAAAAGATGGAGGAAGAAACGGTAAGATAGGGCTAGGGCAGAATTGTTGGGTTCAGCTGAGAACTTGCAAGAGCTCTGGGCACCACTGGAATCGAGGTAGTTAGCACAGTAGAGATGGGGAGGGCGGGATTGGCAGGGCAGTGCAAACCATCTGCCTCAATTGTTCATAATACTTCACCAGATATAACAAAAATGTTCAGAGGTAAACACAGGAGTCACAATAGGAAAAGGACAGGAAACAAAAATAATGAGTGACAAATACGAAGATAATCTGGACACACACCATTCTATTTAGCATTCTTTAGTACTCCCCACAGCATTCTATGCGGGAGAGCTGGAAGGGAATGAACATATGGTTTACATGTCCATTATTTCAACAGATATCCATGAGAGCCTATTAACAGTTGAGGCAGTTAATGTGGCTTGGAGTAACAGTTAAGAATTTTGGCTCTGAAACCAGACTGCCTAGCTTGAGAACCACTAACCAGCAGTGGGGCCTTGGGGCAGGTTAATTAAATTTTCTCTGCATCAATCCCCTTATCTATTAAATGAGGATAATAGAAATAGTATCTATCCCCTAGGTTGGTGTAATTATTAAATAATGTAAATACACTACTGGGTATATGATAAGTAGTATTTGCTGCAGGTGCCAATACTACTTTTATTATTATTATGAAATAAATGCCATTTCCCTGGAAGGCAGTGAAACACAAAATGAGTAGATATAATCCCCTGAGCACAGCTCTATTTTTATTATGTGGATGATATGGATGCTATGAATATCAATATTGATCATGTTTGGATTTTGACTTTGATTTTCTGTAATTTCAAGGAAAATTTGCCGGCTTGATATATCGTATTTTTTGCTTAATAAAATAACTATTTTTTAAATTATTTTTTTTAATCTCAGCATTTTGTGGAAGTTCAGATGTTTATGTTACACATATTGCCTTTGCCTGACCCAAGTCAGAGCTTCAAGCATGTCCATCCCCCAGACAGTGTGCACTACATGCATTAGGTGTGAATATACCCATCCTCTCCTCCCCACTCCCATCTGCCCAACACCCAATGGATGTTACTACTATAAATGCACTTAAGTGTTGGTCAGTTAAGTCAGTTAATACCAATTTGATGGTGAGTACATATGGTGCTTGTTTTTCCATTCTTGTGATACTTCACTTAGTAGAATGGGATCCAGCTCTATTCAGGATAATACAAGAGGTACTAGATCACAATTGTTTTTAATAGCTGAGTAGAACTCCATGGTATACATATACCACATTTTATTAATACACTCATGTATTGGTGGGCACTTGGGCTGTTTCCACGTCTTTGCAATTGTGAATTGTGCTACTATAAACATTTGAGTGCAGATGTCTTTTTTATAGAATGTCTTTTGTTCCTCTGGGTAGATGCCCAGTAATGGGATTGCTGGGTCAAATGGTTGTTCTAATTGTAGTGCTTTGAGGTATCTACATATTACTTTCCACAGAGGTTGTACTAGTTTGCAGGGTGTGGTTTGCAGGGTGTGAAAAATCACTAATTTTAAATTACAATTCTTATGTTACTTCACCTTGCTTTTTTCAACCACTTACTCTTACTTTCTTTTAGATAATGCATTTCTCTAAACTTCTTCAAATCCTTTTTGAGGAATAACATGATAATGATTTTGGTTAGTGTACAGGATTTGCAATGGGTTGTGATGAAAACAATGCTTAGATATCAAAGACTGGAAAGTTTTACCAATTAAGGGAGCAAACTCAATGGGGTATGGACTGGTAAAAAAATACATAAACAGCAGGGTGTCATAATGATTTTGGAAAATCATTCTAGTATCAGTGTTTAAGAAGTACAAAGGGCAGGCTGAAAATAGGGAAGCCAGTTAGGATGTAAGGGATGGGGTCTGAGGTACTGAATGCCTATATTACAGCAGTTTTATGGGAATAAGAAGGAGATGGTAAATATGAAAAGATGAAATTGATAGAACTTGGAAAAATGATTGAATATTGGAGACAAGGAAGTGAGGGTAGTCAAATATGAGACAATATTTTTCCCAGTAATAATGACCAGCAGGCATATTTTTGCAGAGCTCACTAAAGGAAAATCCATGCATTCTTAGCTATGCAGATAAGTGTGATTTTAAGCTTTGAACTTTGAGCAATTACAGCGATAAACAGAGTTCTATGAAATTAATAATAAGGTTCTCGGTATTAGGATGGAAGTTTTTCATTTTATGCCTGTGTCAAAAAAAGAAAATGGGCAAGAATCTGAAGAACATGGGAGAAATCCCACCTAGATCTGATAGACAATATTCCCCAGTCATGTTAAATTGACAAATTTTTTTTTTGCTGGTTTTGTATCAAAGAGGAATTACAGCACTGGTTTACAAACCCCCTCCCCCTCCCGTGGATCTCAGAGGGGTTTCTGCAGCAATTCCTTGAGACCTCTGAACTGGGAATAGGGTAGGGCAGAGCAGGTGGGGCTTGGGATTCCCAGTTGCCTCTTTTACTCTGCGCCATTCATCTATTTTATTTGTGGGACTCTCCATTGTAAGGGTATGTGTGAAGAAATAATTCTGTGACTAAAAGAATTGGAAACCATTGCTTTATGATATTTGTAATTCTTGCATACAATTACGTTAGAGTTAAATATATAGCAATATCCTTCTCGTTTTCTAGCATGAGTCTAGTTATTTAGTTTTTATAGAAGGTTTTGAGTCAAAGAACCAACCCCATTTGAGTACACAGACTCGATGGTGTGCAGTGGTAACTGTATTCAGGCTTCTAGTGCTCAGAGCAGGTGGAGAAGTAACAGGTCCTCATTAGCTCTGTGAATCCCCCAGGTTTCTGATTTAGTGAGTTACATATCATGCTCACTGATATGGGCAAGGTCACTTGGCTCATGTCATTTTTATAGACAAGATCCTTCTGGAGGCATCTTAAACACACTTTTATTTTCTTGGGTTGCAAACCAATATATCTTGAAGTACGTAATTACTTCATTAAAGTTTCTGTAGACATTTCAATGGGAAAATTCAGGAATAAGAGGCAGTTTCCTTTGACACTGAGAGAGTCACTCCTGAGAAAGGTTTTGTCAGGGGACAAAGTTCTGTGGTTGGGAGAAGGATATAGTCTATAGAGCCTGGTGTAACAGTTTAGCAGATACAATTTTGTAGTCTCTAATAAGTACCTGAATAATTTTGAGTTAAGAGATTAAAAGAGGTGATGGCCTGTAATAGTTGTCTGTTTGAGGCATAAGAAATCAGCACAACATTTTGTGGCTTAAAATAGCATAACTTCTTATCTCTCATGGTTTCTGTGGGGTCAGATATGTGTATATGGCATAGGGAAGAAGGCTTGTTTCTTTCAGACCATTTTGGTCTTTAGCTGAAAGAGTTAGAATAATCTGAAGGTTTTTCACTCACATGCCTGGTAGTTGATGATGGCTGTTGGCTGTGACCTTAGCTGGAACTGTTGCATAGAACTCATTAATGTGATTGTTCCATGTGTTCTTGTCTTCCTCATGACATGGTGGCTTGGTTCCAAAGCAAGCATCGAGAAAGAGAACCAGGCAGAAGTCATATGTCTTTTATAATCTAGCCATGTAAGTTACAGAGAGTTACTTAAACCAAATTCTATTTAAGACAGTTGCACAGATTCACACAAGTTCAAGAGTCAAGAACATGAACTCCATCTCTTGATGGAAAAGTATTACTGTCACATTAAAGAAAACCATGTAGGATAGAATACATAGAGGTATAACGTAATCTGACACATAAGAGAAGTAAAGAGAATGATGAAAAATGAAGAGAACATCGTTGTGTCTTGTTCTGAGGTGTTAATCAAACCTTTCCTTCTACTAATTCTGAACCAAATGAGAAAGATATACAGGAGTCATCTTGGTCATGCATAAAGCTGCAATGAAAAATGCAGGTCAAAGACTAGGTCAAAAAGGTTTTCCCATTGAAGTGAATTTACCCACCAGTTTATAGAGCTGAGAAGACTTACCCCAGTGAGATTTTCCTTACTTGTAGCAACAGGAGCAGAGTATGTGGGAAGAAGAAAAATATGAGAAAGAAAAAATAAATGTACATCTCTAGCCAAGGTACATTTTCTTTATTCTATGGGAATCATCTTCAATTGAGTACACTTGCAATACTGCCAGATACAAAATGGAATCGAGGGCAGGCAGAGTCTTAACAGGTGTTGGTACAAACTTAAAGCTTCAAAGGGGCTTGCTTTTTGCTGCCAAGAGGATCGATGCAGATGTACGCTTTGGCTTCTTTAGACTGAAATGGCCTAAATTCTCTTCCTTGAGAAAAGTTTGTGAATTAATTCCATGCTAAAACCCACTGTTATCTGACCAGCAAGGAAACATTTCTCCCTTAGAAATGGTTTCTTGTCATGAAATATTCAACGAAAGATGGGCAAGGTTTTGATTTTTAATGATTCTATAAAACACACTTCGTGCTGTGTTTTGGGTTTTTTTGTGTTGTAGTTGTTGGATTCAAGAGCCAGACTTTTTAATGCATGTCTGTCTTTCTCTCTCTCTCATCTCACTACTGTGAGTGGCTTTGTGAAGCTTAGGCTTGGGGCTTTCATACCTGATAGGACTGTGCCTTTTCCAGTAATGTCAGTAAATCACCTGCAGCTGTGAGCACTCTTCACAGAAGGTTAAATTTATTCCACATTGTAGAGTAGGATCTCATCTCTGTAAATAATTTTATTATGCTCCTTTATAAACATTTTGGTAGAAGAAAATTCTTGGTTTAACTCAATAACGTATTACACTTTCCCTGCCCCACAAATTAGATTGATTATGGTGGGATGTGAGATTGATAATACATAGATCTGTGTTATGACAGCCATTGTTTTGGTGCCAAGCTGAAGAGGAATGCTTCCTTAAATGTATCATTGTATAAAATATTGACCTGGGGAACTTCATTATTCAAGCTGGAGAGACAGTCACTACTTAACAGTAATAAACTGTTTCTGTGTTACATTGAGAATACTTCGGGAAATATGAGAGTTGTCAAATCTCTTGAAAATCCTGTCTTTATAGTACACATGACACTAAAGCTATAGCTGTATTTTCTGCTAATAAAAGCAAAGGCACAGACAGATGTGAAGGATATCACGGCACACTGACAAGAAACTAAGAAAAATGAATACCTGGTTGAGGAGTCGGAAAGACACAGGCCAATGACCTTGGGAAGCTTTACTCTTTCGAGATATTTTTGTTCTTGTAAGGACAGCAAAGATAATGCTGCATTAGTGTAAAAAATACAATAAACCTGAGGCTCTAAACTGAACACATTTTATGAAAAACATCCTGAAGTGTCTCTTAACAAAAAATCACGTGAGATAACATAAAAATAAAAGATGCTGAATGCCAGCCAGAATATTTTAGAAAAAGAAAGACATTTTAGAAGGTTCCAAAAATGATATACAGAAGTGCAAATTAAAAAAAAAAATGACAGCTTGAACCAGGATGACATTTCTTCCATTTGTTAAAGAAAAATCCTTGCTTCCTATTAACCTCCACATCTCTTCCTTCCTATTGTAGCATTGTTTGTGAAGCTTTTTTTTTTTTTTTTAAATTTATGCTACATTTCTTTGGAATTCACTTTAAAATTCCTTTTAGGAAAACTGTGGCTAACATTATTTTTAAAAACTTTTATACTTTTTTTTTTAAATTGCTATTAAAATAACTTGCTATTCGTCTGGTACCTGAATTACCAAAATGAAAGAAGAATTAGAAAATTAGCATGTAAGAAAAATGCTAATTGATGTTCCCTATGACTAGTTATCCTGAAGTGCTTTGTTAATAATTAAAGAATTAATTATAACTTTAGTGATTGATTTTATTTCATTTTGTTCTTATGTTTTGAAATTTAGAAGTCTATGGTAATGCTCACTCAGAATAACAGATTTAACAAAATATCAACAGATAATTCTCCCTTTTAATATTTTTCGGAAACCTAAAGTTGGTTATATTTAACCAAAATCTTATGATAACACTTCATTTTAAAAATAATAGCTTTAAGTAACAGTGCCAATTGTGTATTTATTTTAAAAATGACTATGAAAAACTAAAAGACAGTGATATTTTAAGTCTCAGGTATTGTATTATTTTCAGAAGCATATAGTTCGAAGAATTTTTATTTTTCATCATGTAGCATAATTAGTTTACTTTATTATTATTATTAACATTTTAATATATGAGACATCCTGTTACTAGATTACCTGTACTGTTTTCAAAAACTCTCAAGAAAAATGTGATCTTATAAAAAATTCAGACATAAATATACATGTTATAAAGAGAGAAGGCAGGCAAGAGGTAAGAAGCAAGATACTTTTTAAAAAGGACAAATAAGTGACATTATGTACTAATGGACACAAGCAAAGGTGGGATAAAATTATTAACTGAGCCCTCTTACTATCAAAATTTACTTTGTGCTACATTTTAACTTCTATATAACTATGTAAATATAACTTCCATATAACTATATAAATATAACTTCTATATAACTATATAAATATATTAATAATAATTATTATTAATATATTAACTAATTATTAATAATGCATAATGTATTTGTGTTACATGTCTTTGGAATTCACTTTAAATTAACTAGTGAGAATTGAGGGGTGCTAGTTTGAGGCTCTTGCATGGTTGTAGAATGCTCTGTTTTAAAGACCTGACTCAGCAGTCCTATGGGTCATAAACAAACTTTGACCCTACCTGGTGGTGGGAATAGAAAAGGTGGTCTCTTTTTTTTTTTGGATTTTTCTCCTTGAAAGGTGATTAAGTATATGTATATCAAAAGCTTTTTATAGATTTTATGCCAAAAAAATAAAAAAAAATAGTTGAAGTGAAAACAAAGCAAAATAATTAATTGAAGTATAGCTATTACTAGTCAGTTCAGTGTCTCCTAGGTGTGAGTAATTAAGAAATGTTTCTACAAATGATCAGCAAACATGAAAGCAAGACTTTCTGGGATAAACTGCCATGTGATAATCCATTTATGAGTTATCAAGATGTGATCTGCTTGCTGAGCATAAGAATTTAAGGCTTGTCAGCTGTGAAGACAGATGATTTAAATTATCTTTTGCCTTAGTAGCAATTTGACCATCTTATATATGACATGCATTATTGGTCCATATCTTTCCTTTTTTATATGTTATCACACTATAATTTATGTATATTTACCAACTATTTTTGATATTATAATTATCAAATATTATAAGTCATTAATGTAATTATAAATCTGAAGCCAAATTGACAAAGTAAATAGAATCCTTTACAGCAGTCCCCAACCTTTTTGGCACCAGGGATCCATTTCATGGAAGATAATTTTTCCATGGATGGGTGGGGAGAGTAATGGGGGTACATCGGAGCTGTGCGGCCCAGTCCATGGCTAGGAGTCTGGGGACCACAGCTATATGATATACTGAAAAATGTTCATTTGTGCTTGAAAGGTGGTGAACTCCTAACACAGAACATTAGACTTGAATTCTGGTTGTTCCAACAAAGTCAAACATATATAACATATCTGCACAGTGAGCACTATATTGTATTAGAATAGATTACAAACCAAATTCTCTTTTTAAACCATCATTATGATTTTTAATCCTATAATAAAATAGAGTGCTGCTTAGTCACCAAAAATGCTAATATTCAGTTCCAGCCAGGTATGAAGTGTCCAAAGGGGGTGAAATATCCAACCTGTGGTTCAAGATGAGATGTCAGGAAATCATAACCAACAAAGTTGCCCCACCCACTCTTCCAGCCAGCAAACAAGCTTTGCTCAACTACCTTCTCTCGGGTTTACTTGATTTAAAATAAAACCATCATGCCTGGTTCCAGGATTCTTTACTTCAGCAGTAGAAGTATTGCATCTTGAAATGGTTGCTGGGTATATGTCTTAAAATGCACCATAGAGTGATGGAGTAAAAAATTAAGAAAACATATCACTAGGTATTTTTCCTCCATCGTAGAGGCTAATTCTAGTGCTCCTGGTATCTCAGGTTTTATTTGTGTGTTGTTTTGTTTTCATTGTTCTTAAGATTATCAAATGAATTTTTTTTAAAAAGTCTGTCTTATAAAGGTATTTATTTTTATGTGTATTCTTATTCATTTCCAATCTATTGTCACACTTCCCTGGCACATGATAACATTAAAGTTCTAGAAAGAGGCTTTTGGTGAAGGCAACAAAGACAGGAACTCTTCCTTTTGACCTCTTTCTACTCATAGGATCCACAGTCCATTTCCTCTCTAACAGCAGAGTCTAAAGCCTCGAATAGTATCCACTCATCCTGAGGACCAACCACAAAATGAAACAAAACCACTGGAATTCTGGGTGAGATAAGAGGAAAACTAGGGAGCTAATGAAGGTAAAGGGACTGATTAGTCCAGAGAGAAGTGAGAGAGAGAGGGACAGAAAGCAGAGATCTAAAGGAGCCAGGCAAAGGAGGGAAACAGAGATTCCATGGAATGCAGTTGAGACACTATTCCTAGCTCTTCACTTATTGCAAGTCTATGGCTTGGAAGTCATGACGCAAACCTATAACTACATGTTGTTTTGTGTATTCTTTTGGTTTTCATACACAGGATTGATATTTTAATAAGATTTTTTTTGTAGATCATACTCTTCAACCTTAAGGATAAGGTGCTGGGATTAGATGGTTACCATCTTGTTTGAATGAGGGAGTGCTGAAGTAGTTTAAGATTTAAAGTTTTGAAGTCAGGGTTGGCAGGAGGAGAAAGAAAACGTATTAATGCCCTTCTCTGCTTTTTATCTCTTTCACTGAGTTTCCTTTTCCACATAAAGATGAAACCAGTACAGACATGGATGCAAGGTAGTAGCCTGTGTTAAAGTGAATTGCACGAGATTATGTCCCTGAGTCAGAACCATGGGAGATATCATCTGATACTTTAGCATCTTGAAAGATGGAAATTATGATAATCGGTACAGACAAATGTTCAACTCATATAACCAACATTCCCAGATTACTTCGTTAGTGAAAATGCCAGTTTACTGATTTGTATTGGGAGTCAGCCTGCTATAATGATAAAATATTGGTGTCCAGTGGTCAGGGGATCCTGTTCCAAGAATTGAGGTAATTGAAAACCTTAATTAATATTGAAAAATATACTCAATGTACAAAGCACTAGCAGAATATCTATTTTTACTCCAGCTGGCAGCCTATACTATGATTTCCAAAGTAGAGTACTTTGGGAGTTTCTGTCAGTATGTGGCAAAACCATGAGATAGATATGGTGCATTGCCTTACAGAACCAATTTTACAACAAGATTTCATTTTGTATCAGAAATTGTGAAGCCATTTAAACATATTGATATTAGAACAAACACAGTTTATGTCATACAGTATGCAGGGGAATTCAAAATGCAAGTAGGCTTTTTTATTTTATTTATTTATTTATTTAGAGACAGAGTCTCGTTTTGTTGCCCAGGCTAGAGTGAGTGCCATGGCATCAGCCTAGCTCACAGCAACCTCAAACTCCTGGGCTCAAGCAATCCTGCTGCCTCAGCATCCCGAGTAGCTGGGACTACAGGCATGCACCACCATGCCCGGCTAATTTTTTCTATATATATTAGTTGGCCAATTAATTTCTTTCTATTTATAGTAGTGACAGGGTCTTGCTCTTGATCATGCTGCTTTCGAACTCCTGACCTCGAGCAATCTGCCCACCTCGGCCTCCCAGAGTGCTAGGATTATAGGCGTGAGCTACTGCGCCTGACCAGGCTTTGTTATTAATTTCAAAATATTAAGGGGGTGCAAGTGTTCTTGTTACATGGATGAATTGTATAATGCTGAAGTCAGGGCTTTTAGTGTGCCTGTCACCAGAATAGTGGGCATTGTACCTGATAGGTAAGTAGGCATTTTAGATAAAACACAAGTTTTTTTCTTTCGAATGGAGCATCTGTACCAGACAAAGGGGTGTAGTGCAGACAAGATTGTGCCACAAGAGTCTATTTCTTCTCTTTTCAGTAAGTGCCGGTGGGAAGGTGTTTAAAGGATCTGCCGGATGAATTGATATCCTGTTCTGTGAAGAGGTAGGAGTTACATTGCCATGGTGAGGGCGATACACGGACATATCCTTTCCCTCCAACACATCCCTGGGCAGGCTCCTTGATGGCCACTGTCCATTTGTACTCATCTTTACAGCCTCATTCATTCTTTTTTCAATACATTTTCATAACTTTTCTAAATTTATGGCTTATTTTACATTGATTGCATATAAGGTTGACTGCTTCCTGATGATATATAAAGGGCACCTTAATCTCATGAATTACCTGTTTCTGAATCGCGATGCAGGTTGAGTTACTTTATGAAAGTTTCCCTGGCTCCATCTCTATTATGTGGATTTTGATCAACAACAATTACATGGAGTGGACCATTTTTTCCCTGAGTATTTTTGTATTTTCCTCACCCTTGTCTTAACTGTGTTTTGACCTAGGTTTTTGGATAACGCTCCTTTCCAATTTATTCTTTATCTTCAATGACATACTTTTTGAATGGTACTTACCTTTAAAATGTTTAAATAAAGGCGAAACCCTCCCCCAAAAAGCTAGATGTGTTAATATATGTAAGTAATTGTTTAGATTAAAAAATATTGTTGCTCGATTTTATGAAATCAAACATAATATAATCAAAATTCATTAAATCATAGCAGCTATAGAGGACAGCAGCTTTGTGAATTTAATGAATACCCTTCTTTGTTGCATTTTTTTCTTTAGACTTTTCATAGCTTAAATTATGACCAAAATTATTGGTCAGTGAGAAAAGATAAGTGGGAAAAAATATCACATGGCCAATTGTGTGGGGGTTTTTTTACTCAAAATAATACTCTAGCTCTTATCTCCATACCTACCTCTTCTACCACTCACATTTTATCTATTTACTGTATTTTTGTGCACTTGCCAATTCTGAGACAAAATTAGGTGGGTTTTTTTTTCTATTTTGTCTATTATTATCCTAAGAATGTAAATTATAAGAGAGCAGAGACTTTCTCTATTTGGTTTACTCTATTGTTACCACCTAGAATAGTATTTGATGACTCTCAGTATATATATTTTAACTTCAGCACTATTGACATTTTGAGCTGGATTAATCTTTGTTTTGTTGGTGCCGTCCTGTGCATTTTAGAATGTTTAGCAGCATCTCTGGCCTCTGCCTTTCAATGTCAATAGAACCTACCTTTCCAAATTGTGACAAGCAAAAATTTCTCTGGACATTGCCAAATATCACGAGGAGAAGAGTGTGGGGGGAAAATCACCCTCAATTAAGAATCACTGGCTTAATAAAGACAGAAATCACGTGGATCTAAGTCTATTCTTCCCTTGTAAAGACACATGAAAAACAGGACCACAGGAACTCGCATCAATGACCAAGTCAAATTTTGGATGGACAAATCTACTGTTACAGAAGTTAGCTGTGACACAGGCAGGGAGATCACCAAGGCGATCCAAACCACATGTACAGGTTGAAGATTAAGTTGATAGAGTGATTTAAAATGCTAGCATTTCTGCAGTGATGCAGCTTTTTGTCCCAGAAGTGAGGTTACAACAGGATTAGCTCTCAATATTTTGGCTCTGGATTTTTTTTAAATTTATTTTTTAGTTGTAACATTGCAAGACATCTGTTCTCCAATCCACTCCACTTTGGCAGGGTAGTGCTCTCATACCAACTGGCTAAAAACCAAACAAATCCTACCATAAGAGATCCTTTTAAGCAATGCAACTAACTTAAAGATGCATGGCTTTCCTTCCTGCTAGTTAAATGCTTGGACAACACTTTATTCTTAAAGTTAGTGAAAGACTAATATACGTGATTACAAATAAACTGATGGCCTAAGAAAGTTGCCTATATCAATGAATGATAAGGTATTTATATGAATCAAAGATTTAAAAAAAACCCAGCATTTATCAGATGCTACTAAATGGCACTTGTTTTTTCCCTAACATTGTATTTAAATACGATGAGAAAGTTATGTGTTAAAGGTCAAACAGCTAGTAAATGACCCATTTGAATTTGTTTTTTAAATTTCTATTTATTTATTTATTTATTTTCCTTTTTTATTTCAGCATTTACTATGGAGTTCTATTCAGACCTATTTGAATGGGAACCCAGGCTTATCTACTTTAAAGCCAAAGCGTTATCATCTTACTAGGATATGCACTAGCAAAATTTCTAAATAATGTCCTATAATTATATATACTCTCAGCACATTTCAGGAATTAAAATGTTAAAGGTGGGTATTCCATTTGCTAAAAAGTTCAAGGTTAGACCAAAGGGATACCATTTGTATTTTGCCTCAGGATCTTAGATTTGTTTAATCTAAGAGCAGGTAAATCCGTTCAGTTGTTTTAAACATTTTATTTAGAATAATATACTTCCCTCTCTTTTTTTTCCTTTATTCTTTTCCTCAACTCTTAGTGAGAAATGAATCATTCATTTATGCTCCATTTATTAATTCATAAACATTTTCTTAAGTCAAGGATTACATTAACTTCTAACCCAGTAGGCAGAGATAAGGCTGTAGATCTTTGTAAATTATGCAGGGGCAAAAGAATTTAGGTATTCTGTTGAAATTCATCACTAGAACACTTTAAGCTGGGGAAACAAACAGCACTGTAAAACTGGAAAACTAGAATTAATTTGCTACTCTTCAGTCTTGTGGAAACACAATTATCACTATCGTGTGTATATTTGGCTAAGAGTTATTTGAAGATAGTGTTAAAGTATAATAAGCAAAAGTAGTAAACTGTAATTTTATCCTTAAAATTTTCTTTTCAAATTATGATCATTCCTATGTATTTATGTTTATAATGTACATAGTAAAATAAAATTATAGTCTAGGAACACTATAGGAATGAGGCACAGGGTGGCTACTTCATGTTTTATATTCTTAAATGCAAATACAACTTGTGGTATTTGTTGATTTCTATTAATAATATTTCCTGTGGGTCCCTTGACAGAGCAGCTTACTATAATTAAATGGTTTTGAGTAAGCCTATTTTACAAGTTTCCTTGTTTTAAGGCTCTCATTTCCTCATTGTTTCTCTGTTGCCTCTGATTCTTGTATATGCCACTCCTGTATGGATTAAACCAAACCGTTTGACATTTTTTAAAAAGTGTTTCCCAAAGTATGTTCATAGTGGCAAAAATTTAAATATTGTTATGATTTGTAAGTTTACTCTGAATTTTTCTAAGTGCCTTTTCATCATAATTTTTAACTATATTGAAATTTTAAGTCACTTATTTTGTGAGTTTATTATAGTCTCATTTCATTGCTTATTCATTCCCATAATATTTAGTGAATAAAATGTTGATGTTTTCAGTATTTCCAGATAATGACAATGTTTGTACTTTAAGGAGTATGAAGAATAAGCTGATAGTTTAATGTATTTTTGAAATTTTGTTAAAACCATCGACAAAGTTTTCATTTAGATATTTAGGTATGAACAAGATATCTGAGAATAATCAAGCTTTTTTGACAGGAATATCAAATAGGTAGGTAAGAGCAAAGTAGGTAAGAGCAAAGTAATCTTCAGGACCAAAGTGAAATTCAGCAAGGTGTATCATGTTACATTCTTCATGATAGCCTTGTGAATAAGAGGGAAAAAAATATGAGTGTGAACCAAGGCCAATTAGGTGAATTAGTCATTGGTTGTAGATGGAAACCAAAGGTCCCTAATGAATGGATCTATATCAAGTTAGAATGAGATTCTTTTGGCTCTTTTCTTGGATTTAATGTAGTCCTTGCATGAAAGCATTGAGGACATGCTCATGAAATTATTGAATGACAAAAATCTGGACCAGGTAGTGAATACGTTGCATAATAAGATCCATTTTGAAAAAAGCTTGAGTGACTGGAAGAGTGCAGCAAGTCTAATAGAATAAAAATCAACATATCCTATATTGGCTCTAAAAACTAATCAAATAGGTAAGGATAGGGTTATATGGATTAACAAGAGTGACTGGCGAAACCATTTCTTTATGAATTATTATTATTTTATTTGAAAGTAGTACATGTTTAAAGAAAATTTAGCAAATACAGAAATCTAAAAAAAAAACAAACAAAAAAAAACCACACCAATAAAAATACCTCCAGTATTTTCATGTATTTCATTTGCTTTTTTGGTTTTACATCCAAATTTATAATTTCCTATGTCATTCATCAACATTTTCACTTTTCCCAGGTGTTTAAAACTATGTGTAAATTATGCTATATAATTATAGATATATAATATATGTGTATACATGTATACTTCTCATTACATCTATCTATCTATCTATCATCTATCTATCTATCTATCTATCTATCTATCTATCTATCTATCATCTATCTATCTATCTATCTATCTATCTAAAACCCTGAGGAATACTTTGCTCTGAACAATATTTTAGTACTCTTTAAATACTTTAGTGTTTACCCTGACTGTTGAAGTATTCTTACAGGAGAATTTCTTCAGTAGAATTACTAAATGTTGGTTTCCACAATAAAGAATAATGGTAAATTGCTGAATATCAGTTTCCGTGATAATGATAAAATGATTTGTTTTTCAATAACAGGAAATATCATTAGAAAAGGAACATTCTCTGAATTCCTATAAGTACATAAGAATAGCCAGTAAGATGATCTGCTGAAGCAATGATGATCTTTAATATTTTTATGGTACCTTAGGTAGTGTTTAATTGATAAATTAAATTATTGTTGTTTTTATATGATTTATGAAATATTAAAATCTTAATTTTGATCTTTATGTACTCTGGACAAATTATGTCATCTACCAATATTTTTACATTTATTTATACATTTATCAATTTATATTTTTGTGACCATCATACATGAAAAATTATTTTTGTGGCATAAAATTTTTAGTTCACAATTTTCTTGAAAAATTTCAAAATTCACTATAAATTTCCTTATTGACTTCTGAAATTTGAAACCACAGGAGAAAACTCTAATGCCAGAAAAATTTTATTCACTTGCTTGAACATTTTGAGTATAATTATTTTATGAATGCCTTTTGGAATCTCTTTATTCTTATAATTCAAACTAAATTGTAGGACTTTTAGAATGGGTTGCTCTTCATTGATTTTGACTATAATACAGAAATTCCATTAAATATGCATCATTGCAGCTTAGGAGTATTGTTTGCTATATTTAATTTTTTTTCAGAATAGAAATCATTTCTATATTGCATTTCTATTACTGATTCTCCACATCTGACTTCTTTCTACCCTATGGCTCAATGATTTTTCCTTTTTTTTGAATTCTGGGAAGACAGATACTTTTCATATGCAGTACCAATTTAGTTCTTTGCAGAGTTGACTGTAAATCCTGACTGTGTTTTTCAAAATTTTATTGTTGAGTTTTAAATTTTATTTCAAATTTTTTCATATTTTATCTGTCTCCTTTTAAAAATACTATCCTGTTGCATTTTCTTCTTAACCTTATATCTCCTAATGGATTTCTGCTCCTATTTCAAATATTTCATTCTTTCCCCATCCTCGTGACAATGAAAAATAATTTTTCAAATTATTTTTAGTAATAGTTCCTACAAGTCATCTTTGAAAATTCATCTTCTACTGAGTCTTCAAGATGATATTCCTTTTTACTTGTTCTGAAAGTTGTATCTACTTTTTAATTAAGACCAGATATAAATACTTTTTCCTCTTCATCCTCAATTAAGCATAGGATTGTATAATAATTTTTCTTGGGCCTATTGTCTGTCAGTTTGATCACAAATTTGATGTTCATTTTCTATCTTCTAGTAGGCTTTCATCAAGTAATGTTTCACAAGGCATTTTTTTTTCCAACCAATGGCTATAAAATAACTATAATCCCAATTGTGATAATGTTCATAGTGCTCATCAGATCTGATCTTGAGTGGGCTACACTTTTTATGATTCAGTCAGTACAAGTCTCTACATCCAGTCTCATAGTGTTTGTGTATTTCTATCTTCAAATCTATATAAAAGTAGAGGCACATCTGATAAAGGAACACTTTAGAATTTAGACTATGAGTAACAGTGTTATACTCGGGATTCACAAGGCCGCAGGACAGAGAGACAGAGTCACCGAGGCTGTAATTAACAAAAGGAGTTTTATTGTCTAGCTCGAGCTAGGGTCCGAGCCCCCAGAGTGCCAGCGCAGTGGCCTCTTCCCCGGGCAAGGACCCTCCTTTGTGTGCAAGTCCCCTTTTATAACTTCGCTACCTACATACTGGTCAAGCATCCACCCCCACAGTGATTTTTTTATTTTTTATTACTCAGCCTGCCCCTGATAGGCCCTAACCTGTTCTGGGTACTAGCTGAGGGACTCAGGTTTCCGCTCTTTTTGTCTTTCTCCTCTGCATCCCATAATATACTCATGATGCCTTGCGGTAGGCAATTAAGCAGTAAACAGCAGCTGGAAGGTGTCTGTTCCTTATAGCCCAGTATCTTACAACAGTAATCAGTTTTTTCAAAAATATAGCAATATGACAGAGGCACCATGTTCTAGTTGGCACTGATTTGTACTTTTAAACCAGAGGACATTATTAGGGCAGAGAGGAAAGGATATTCCTACTTCTTTTGAGATGGTCCAAACTGAAATGAGCACACAATGACAATTTCTAAAGAATTATATTTTGTTTATAATTAATGGAAATCTCTGTGATCCTCTGAAATTCTGGTAGAGGATTGGACATCAGTTCTGGTTTTTAGTGCTTGTTTCCAGCGATATATGTCAGTTGGTTTTCTGGGTCATAAAATAGGCATTGTGGAAGATATTTGAGACCTCATCAGAGGAGGAACAGATGACACATTAAATCAAAAGTTTACTTAAAATCTACAAGACAATATTTAGCAGGAAATGTGATAATAGTATGAATAACAATCCAAACAACAAACATAAATTAAATTTGTAGAGTATAATAAAAATTTTGTGTTTCATAAAATTAGAGTGATATAATTTTGTTTCGCTTTGTCCTGGTATGATCTATTAATATATGAAGCTTTGTGTCCAGTGCTCAGCACATCCTTTAAATGGATAAACTAGAATGAGATCAGAGAAAGGAAGACAATATAGAGAAGTAATTTGATAATAAAAATAGCTGTTGGTATTGAGTTCTGACTTGTAACAGATATTTTATCAATTTTAACCATTTCTTCCAAAAGTTCTACAAAAAATGTGTTATTATCTGCATTTAAAGAGAGAAAAAATAAGCTCTCTAAGAGGTAAATGTTATTATTATTCTATTATACTCATTGGTAACTTGCTCATTATCACTTAGTTAGAATGCAGAAGAGGTAGAGAAAGTGTTTGAGCCCAGAGACTGACTACAGAAAACTTATGTAACAATAACATCTTCCTTGATGGAAGGATTAGAGATGTATATCAGTTCATTAAAAAGAAAAAATTTCCAATAAAAGTGTTCAAAGAGATACAGAATTGATACAGATGAAATAATCCATCATCACAACTATTTTCCCAATATGCTCTGAATGGCAACTGAGAGGGGATGGTGCAGAAGGGATTCAAATTCTGATAGTAGGTTGGATAAGATAGCCTTTAAAGTCCTTTCTAGTTCTGAGATTCTAAGATTTTTATGACTTCATGTTATATTAGTTTAATAAAATATTAACATTCTTCTCCTTACTTTACTTACTTTGCCAAGCTCTCGCTTCTCATTGTTCAAGTGTCTCAGGTATTCCTTGCATTGCCAGAGGCAGACAAGCTGTATATATTGTGCTAGGTTGCAAAGGGACCTTTTTCTGACATTTCTCTTGAGGTTCCAGAATTTTTAGCAACATCATTGGGAAGAATGGAGAATTTTAACCTGCCTTTAAGCTGTACTGAATAGCCTATAAAGGAAGAAATATAGACCTCTTTAAAATATGAATCTGTGGAACTCTACAGAAAAATGGTGTTTTTACTTTTGTCTTAGCCTATACTAGTATACTTTATTTTTTTAAAAACCCATGAAGTCATCTAAAGTAGTACTGTCCTCAGGTTTGGAGTCATGAGAATTGTTTGATTTAACCAACCCCAGAAGATGATAGAACTTGACTGTGGTTTCAGACTCCTTAATCACATCATGTATTTGTTACTGAATATTTTATGTTTTCCATAAATATCCATAAATATCTTTTAAGGACTTAGAAGTTGAAAGAAATCAGTTTATTGAGACAGTTTTGATATCTTTAAACAGCAAAAATTTTTTAAATATATGAGCTAGCTGAAATGTAGACACAATTGAAAAAGATTCTGAAAAAAATGTTCCTTATTGGTCCATGAATTTAAAATATTGAGAAATGGCTGATGATATCTTTATCCCATTAATAAAGCCAAATACATTCATTCATCCAATAGATATTTATTAACTTTATATTCAAAGGGAAGGGAAGGAGAAACAAAAATTTATTATGTAGACAGGTATTTGGTAAGGGTAAATTAAACCAGAGGCTTGGATTATTGAAATCAGCTCAGAATAGTTTAAAGGTTCAAGAACCCCAGAAACACAGGATAACTAAGAAGAAGTCTGGGATATTCTACATGGTTCTTCTTGTGCATCCTTCCCACATCGAAAAAGCAGTCTTTGGTCCAGGAGAGTATATGAGGTCTCTGAGTGAGGTTTGTGGATCACTACACACAGTGAAGAGCATATTTCTGTTATAAAATATCTATTTTATATCCAGATCATTACAGAGCTTATTTAACATACTTCAGGGAACCATGAGTTCATCAGAGTTTATTTGAGAGAGGCAAAACATGAGCCTTACCTATAAGAAATCTCAATTTTGGTAAACAATTTAAAAGTTAAAGTCCCAGTTTTGTTTACAATTTTAAAACATATTGTACATCCATCCTTGTGGAGTCTTAGCTTTTAAATTTTTCCTACTTAAAGATTTTTCTTAAATGATGTACATATTTTTCTTTCTTTCTTTAATCACACCATCAAACGTTTTATCTGTTTTTCACTTACTATTCCTACAACTGTCAATATGTTTAGGCTCTTGCATTTTGATAGATATTAATCTTTAAAGGAATTAAAAGGTATCAGTACCATATAAATATTAAATATAGTTAGAAAGTGTTTTTATAAAGTGATGACATGGCAGATTAATAAATGGATTCTAAATGTTATGAGAATTTTAACTTCCTGAACAGACATAGGCATATATTAAAATGGTTTTCTAGTATCAGTACCTAATTTTTATTCCAACTGGGGAAGCATTACACACATGTATGAGATTTCATCAAATTAAGGTAGGTTATGCAGCCTTAAAAATATTTTCCGTCTACACTAGTCACCCATATCTATAATTTATCCAAAGGACTCCAACTGTGTGTTTTCTTACTCATGAGAGAATATTATCTTTTATTGGCATGAAGGTGCAGGATACAAGGAAAATTTACTGAGGAAAATATGCCTTCAGGTAGCCTACAGGCAAGGGGAGATGATCAGACAATATTTCAGAAAGAAAGCAAAACAAACAAAATTCATGGCATTTTTTAAGTAGATCTTTAACTCAGGGAGTATAAAGTAACTAAGAGAGAATGAGACCCATGCTTATTAATTCTTAGAATTTTGTATAACTCTTTAAAGTCATTGGGGCATCTGGGCAAAGTAGAAAGTTCAAATCTGGCCTAAAATTTAGATTAATTATATTTTCCCACAAATGTAATTACACAGTTTTAATTAGAGAAATACCAATATCAAGTTGGCAGGTGGTTCAGCTGGAACTAGTTCGTAATTAAGCAGATATAATGCCCCCCCAAAGCCAACCAGATAAAAACAAAATTTTAAAAAATGGATAGGAAAAGTAAACTTTATAATGTGGTAATAGCTGGTTTTGATCTGTGAATTTTAGGAAACTTGTATTTGTGCTCGCAGATGTATGAAATGTTTGAAATATATAATTTAGGAAATATTAAAATTGTCACTTTATTGGTTTTAAATGTCTTTGATATTTAATTATGAAAATTGCTTCATTTAATGCTTACAATACATAATGATATCCACAGTACAGAATTTTTTGTTTTAAAAAATCCCAAAATACACCTTTACTGTTTAGAAATTTTATAGCATTGTAGCCATTATTATTTTGTGTTTTTAAAATGAGTTCATTGAACACCTGCACTAGAAAATCACTTAGTTTATAGTATACTTCATGCTACTTCAGAACCATAATCGTGAATTTATTTTCTACCTTATTCTCATATATCCTAAACCTTCTTTTTAAATAGCTGTATGCCCAAATTTGTTGAAGTCTCCCTGTATTGCAGTAATAACATCTTCATTTCTCTCAGTAAAATAGGAGAAAAGACGAAATACAATTCAGGAAATGAACCATTGATGGGGGATATGTTATGAGGAGCATTACTTCAGGTTGTGCTGGATGGGTTATATAAGATATGAATGACACTGATAAGATGAAGATGTTGACAATTCCACCAATTTGTACTATTCCTATCAACAAATAACTGCCTGTAGCCCTGAAACTAACTGCATGGCTCTGTTATTCTTTCATAATAAATTTCCCAATAAGAAAATATTTTCCCTGAAGGATAAATAACAAGACAATCAAACAAATGCAGCTATGCATTAGTCTACAAGGAAGTCTACTCATATTTAACATAGATAAATCATTTTTTACCATTAAAAATATACATGTGGAAAAATTATAAAAAATATAGAAGTACAAGAAAAATGCATCGGGGGAATTTTTGCAGTCTTAGAATGGCAAACTTCTAGATTGAGACATGCAACCCAGATAATTTTAAAAGCAAATTAAAATATCTTAATAGTAAAAGCAAAACAAACAAAAAACATTTTAAATATAAATAAATCTATACAAACCAAAGTGTCTGTAATTATACATATAAAAATCTTAGAGCTCATATTCCTTAGTTCATGTCTATGTGGAAGTGGAGACTTCACATTTTATTTATATACTTGTGTACTATACCGAAAATAATATCATAAAAACAAGCATAAAATAATTACTTATAAAAGTGGAAAGTAAGACAATCAAGCACTTCATATTCTAGAATTCAAGTAAAGAAAACTTGGTAACTTTTTATTTATTGTCCTCAGAATTCAGATTCCCAAGTTAATTTACTCTATTTGTCTGAGCTTATACTATAAAAGGACCTGAAAAATAAATCTATCTCTTTAAATTGTGAAAGTGGTATGCAAACATCTAGCCATCCTTTTTGAAGTCTTCTCAAAATTCCAATAGCTTACAGTTTTAAAATGACAGTCAAAAATATCCCTTTCTCAGGAAGTTGAATGACTTCACTGAATTCTATTAACATTTATAAAATATCTCAGTAAACCTATCTGCTAATGAATATATAGGAGAAGCAGGCACGTGTTTTGTTTGCATTGCTTCGAGAGAATATCAGCTATTAAAGTTCTGTGACTTCTGCTGAAAAGTCAGATCTGAAAATAAAACCATGTTAGTTTAATAAACACAATGGCTCAAGAGAATGGCGTCTACAATTAAGAGATAAAAATTCTTTTCTTAAATGAGATTGGCATCACACACATCGATTGGACAAAAATAATTGCAAATGTTGATATGGCTCTATATTTAAATCTATTGACTTTAAAATGTACAGCATGAGTCAGAACAACTGGTGCTTTTTCCTTGCAACATTTGAGCCAGAAGCCTCTGCAGATAGGAAAATAATTCTGTCCTGGGTCGTGTCCCATTTTTTTTTCCCCCTCAGGATTTTAAGTACTTCTCAAAAACTCTTTTGGATAACTCGTTTAAAAAGTTGTTGACAAGTTTTACCATGCAGTGATTTTTATGAAGCAACTTTTTGTGAACAAAATCATGTCTTGAATGAATTATGTATTTGTGTTGAATATTTTTATGTTTTGCTGTTATGTAGCAAGAACCAGCAGTTGGAGTTGAAAAAAGAGTTCTAGAGAGAATTTTTCTGATATGTATGAGAAGGGAAAGGATGAAAGAAGAAGGCTCTTCTATCATCCAACTGCCCTCTTGGCCAACACATATTAAAAATAGTTCTCTTAAAACAACCTTTTATATTATGAGTATTTGGACACAATGTACGTCAGGAAATACTTGTTTCAAGGTAATAACTACATGCAGCAACAAATATGTTCAATTACTGTTTGTATTTAACTCAGGTATTTATACTGAATTTTCAAATCATTAGTCAAGAAGAGTTAATTTTTTATTATTGTTAATTTATAGTTTGAGGTAAACTTTAAATAATTTGAAATTCACTGTTCTTAAGGGGTCAATTTCAGTTTTGACAAGGGTAACTGACAGTTGTAATCAACACCATCATCAAGATATATATAATACCTGTACTTCCCACCAGTTAATTACTGCCTCTTTATAGAAAACCACTTTTCTGATTTCTATTACCCTAGGTTAGTTTCATTTGTTCTTGAACTTCTCATGTGAAATCATACAGCAGATACTCTTTCATCTGGCTTACTTTACTCAATATATATTGAGATGAATTCATGTTATTGCATGCATCAGTAGTTTATCCTTTTATTTTTGTTGAATAGTAGTACTCCATAATATACCTAATACTACAATTTGCTTACCCATTCTCCTGTTGACAGACAGTTGGGTGGTTTCCAGTTTTTAACTGTTTGTAATAAAACTGCTATAAAATGTGCATACAAATCTCTTGGTGTAGATATAATTTTATTTTTGTCATATAAATCCACAGGAGTTAAATAGTGGGGACGTGGCATCAGTGTAGGCTTAGCTTTATAAAAAACTGCCCAATAGTTTTCCAAAGTGGTTGTGCCATTTTAAAATCCCACCTTCTATGTAAGAAAATTCTATTTGTTTCACTTCCTTGTCACCATTTGGAATTCTCAGTTTCTAAAATTTAAGGCATTTTAATATGTATGTAATGATATCTTAATGTGATTTAAGTTAAAATTTACTGATTGATAATGATATTGAGTACATTTTCATATGCTAATTGGCCATTGATATATCTTTCTTTGTGAAATTGATAACAATTATTTTAGGCCAATATTTTATTGGGCTATTTTTCATTTTACTACTGAGTTGTGGAATTTCTTTATATAGTTTGGATATGAGTATTTCGTGAGATTAGATTTGGGAATATTCTCTCCCAATCTATGTTTTGTCTATTTATGCTCTTAATGATGTCTATTGATAAACAGATGTTTTAACTTTGATGATGTCTAATTTATTAATTTCTGTGGCTACTATTATCTATACCCTGTCATAGAAATCTTTGCTTTTCTCCAGTTTGCAAAGATATTCTTTTCTTATTTCTTCTCCTACATTATAACTTTTACATTTGTGTCTATGATTCATCTTGAATTAAATTTTGTAGATTGTATGAAGTAGGAATCGTGACTTATTTATCTTTTGTGGATGGTGTAAGGTGAGAGTTATGGCTTATTTATTTTTACCAAAAGATATCCAGTTGTTCCACCATTAGTTGAAAATATTCAATTTTTCCATTAAATTGCTTTGGTGTCTTTATTAAAAAGCAATTAACAGTATAAGTATGGGTTTTTCCTGTACTGTTTTGTTCCACTGATCTATTTGTCCATCTTTATGCCAATACTTGACTCTCTGGAGTAACTATATAATAAATCTTGAAGTTAGGTAGTATAACTCTTTAAACTTTATTATTTTTCTTGGGCCTTTATATAACCATATACATTTAGAAGTAGTTTCTTTTTCTTTTGTGCAACATAAAAATGCATGTATATATGTATGTGTGTGTACACACACACACACACACACACACACATATATATATATCCTGTCAAAATAAAGTTGACTAGCCACTGGTCACTAAGATAGCAACCATGAGAGCTTTCTTAAGAGTCAACATAGAACAATACAAATTTGTACAAAATTATTTGTGCCCAAATCCAACAATTTTAGAGCAGAAATTTTGCCTGTTTTGTAGTCATGAAGTCAATTAAATAATTCATAGTTGCATTTCAAAACCATTAAAGTTCTTATAGATATTATTTAAATGAATATTCTAGCAAACATTATAAATGTCTGTGATGCATAAGACACTATTCTAGGCATTAGACAATGTAAGATAATGAATAATATATGGAAAATATGTTCAAGGAGCTTATAGTAACTAAGTCTTATGACATAAAATAAAATTTCAATAATGTAAAGCTGTCATTAAATAATTCATTTTTAATTTCAAAATACTATGGGAGTACAAATGTTTTTTGGTTACATGGACAATTTGAGTCAGGTCTATAAGTGTGCCCATCACCCAGAATGTGTTAATTGCACTCATTAGGTAGGTTTTTCACCTATCACTTCTTTTCCCCTACCCCTGCTTGATTTCCACTGAGTTTTACTTCTCTCTGTGCACATGTGTGACCATGAGTTAGTTCCAATGTAATAGCAAGTACACGTGGTGTTTGTTTTAACATTCTTTAGATACTTGACTTAAGATAATTATCTCCAGTTCCATCCAAATTGTGCAAAAGGCATTAATTCATCCTTTTTATGGCTGATTAGTACTCCATGGTGTGTGTGTGTGTATGTATATATATATATGTGTGTGTGTGTGTATAAATATATATATATATATATTTATACATACACATATATTTATACACACACACACACACACACACACACATATATATATATATATAGCACATTTTGTTAATTCACCCATGAATTGAAGGACACTTGGGTTGATTCCACAACTTTGTAATTATGAATTGTGCTTCAGTAAGCATTTGAATGTAGGTATCTTTTTGATAAAATGACTTGTTTTTCTTTGGGTAAATACCCAGTACTGGGATTGCTAGATTGAATGGTAGGTCTACTTTTAGTTCTTTGAGAAATCTCCATACTGTTTTGCATAGAAGTTGTACTAATTTGCAGTCCCACCAACCGTGTATAAGCATTCCTTTCTCTCTGCATCCATGCCAGCATCTATTGTTTATGGACTTTTTAATAAAAGCCATTCTAACAGGAGTAAAATGATATCTCATTGTGATTTTAATTTGCATTTCCCTGATAATTAGTAAAGTTGAGCATTTTTTCATGTGTTTATTGGCCATTTATATCTTCTTTTGAAAAACTTTTCTTCATGTCTTTTGCCCAGTTTTTAATGGGATTGTTGTTTTTTTTTCTGTACTTATTTGCTTGAGTTCTTTGTAGATTCTGGGTATTATACCTTTATCGCATATATATCTTGCAAATATTTTCTCCCATTCTGTAGGTTGTCTATTTGCTCGGTTAATTATTTCCTTAGCTGGGCAGAAGAATTAAATGTAAGGCATTAAGCCATAAGAATTCTAGAAGAAAATATAGGAAAAATTCTTCCAGATATCAGCCTAGGCAAAGAATTTATGACTAAGACCCCAATGATAATTACAGCAACAACAAAAATTAAAAAATTGATTTTTGTGTCCCTTTTCAGATCAAAAAAGGATTAAGTTGTCTCATAAAGATATATGTGAAAAATTGAGGAAGAGCAAAAATAAAGATCAGAATAATATAAAGAATAATAAGAACAAAAGTCAAGGAAGCTCAAATAAAGAAGGTATGTTCTCTCACTAGAAAAACATTTTACTGTATTAGGGGATGATTAAAAAGGGCTGATACTTATATTTATAGAAATGTGGAACCTAAAAAGAACATTCCTGACAAAGAACTACAGTTGAAATATAGATTTGCCAAAGTAGGGAAACAAGGAAGCAAGAGGCCTATAAATGGAAGAAATGATTGGTTCAAAGAGAGTATAAAAGGGATTTGATTGATAACAGTTGGGCATTTGGTTTATTACTGTCTTAGTCATTTTGAGTTTCAAGAAACTGAAATGTACCCAATTATCATAAGCAAAAGAGGAAATTTATTGTCAATACGCAGGTGTACCTTACAAACCAACTGACTTTGCTCTTAAATGTTCTGTATTAAACCTCTGAAATTTTGTTAGCATGAGAGTGGCTGCTATTTCTCCATATCGATGTCAAATTCCACAAGGAGAAAATCTTAGTGTTTCAAATCCTATTGTTTCAACTTGAGTGTGCCTAGGTTCATTCCTGAGGGGGAAATTTTCTAAAATAATGGTATACTTAGCCTGACATTTGCCCCGACACCCAAAATCTACAAATTCATTTGATTAACATTGAGTCTATAAAATATTTGAGGACAGAGCAATCACATGACCAGGGCTGTGCTTGGAGAACATACATCCAGCTCAGTATGATTGTAGGTGAGGACAGTTAGACGCAGAAGCAGTCCCTTGGGAAGCTCTCAGAATTGTTTGGGGGTAAGGAGACCCATTAAAGTAGCAAGAATAGAAAACCAGAGGAGTGGGAGGGCTCCAGGCACTGCGAGATAAAAAAAAGAGCAGGCATTTGCTGAGAGGACTAAGAGCCATGTATTGATTATTTTGTTTAATCCTTGCAATAACATCTATAGGAAATTTTACAAATGAGATGTAGAAACTAAATTACTTGGATAGAAACTGGAGGAGCCAGGATTCAAAGCCAGATTTTTCTAATTCCATTATCCCAGAGTATTTTACCATTTGGAAGTGACGAGAAAAAAGTACAAAAATATGTTATCTGTCAAAGACATCGAAGATGTGATCATATTTTAGAATCCTCCATAATTCGCATTGATTTGAATGACATATTATCCATCTTTAGATATGGAAATAGAAGGAGGGAAATCTAAAAAGTTTCAGTGCCTTCTATAAACTAAGAGGTTTATTGTTGTTTCCATGTACAACAATTCATTTCATAATCAAAACAACTCTTTGAAGCAGGTATTTTTAGTAATTTTATGTCCATTATAGAGTTGAATAAATGGTGGGTAAGTGGTTGAGTTATGATTCACACCATGATCCAGTTCTCTTGTACTTAATCGGTGCTCTAGTGTTCCTCTTAAAAAACACTGTTTTTTACTTGACATTAGTAATAAATAATTATTTTGCCTATTAGCAAATACTGATATAAGTTTCAATGTTTATCTAGTCCAGCATAGTCACTCATACCTGGAGATCTAGGTCTTTGGGAGGCAGAGGCAGGAGGATTACTTGAGCCCAGAAGTTCAAGTCCAGGGTCTAGGGTGGGCAATCGTGGGACCTCATCTCTACCAAAAAAAAAAAAAAATGTCTAAAGTCCTTGTGAATATTACATATTTACATAGATTATATTAATTTAAGATATTTTTAAAATGCCAATAATTCTTGAAATACTTTTATAATAAATTTTGGGTAATGGATTTCTTCACTAGTCTGTGTGGGGGTACCAAAAGGTTTTAAGAGGATAGTTAATTACATGTCATTTAAATACCTTTAATTACAAGTGAAACTCATTTTTATTCCTTTTTTTCTGTTCAGCAAGATGGCCTATAAGACAAACATTTTTTCTATTTTATAGAAAATTTTAAAGTCAACGATCTTGAAATCGAAATTCTATGAGCTATACTGAGTTTTCATATTCTTCCCAACTTTCCTTAGTAATAACCTGTCTAGGAAAGGCTCCTAGACTAGGAATTAAGTTCAGGGGCATGTGATACAGAGTACTTCCTGAAGCCTCCTTTCTTTTCCTGTCTGGAAACTGAAGATGTAATTGGCCATAAGTTCCATTTTAAGCCGCAGTGTTATGTGACTTAATGATTATCAGATTCCACATTTCCTTAGAGATTATATTTTATGTTAAATATTCCCGCATTGCCTACTCCATGCAAAACACTATGTTAATTATATTGAGGTCCAAATTAGGTAAAATAATGGCCCCCAGATAACCCACCAAAATTCCCAGAATCTATAAATATATTACATTGCATGGCAAGAGAGCATTAAGGTTACAGGTGGACTTAAACTTGCTCATCAGCTGACTTTGAGATAGGGAAGTTCACCTGGATGATCCAGGTGAATGCACTATAATCACAAGAGTCTTGATGAGTGAAAGTACAGGGAGGAAAGTGAGAACCACTCATGCAATGTGAGAAGGTCGCAAATAACCATTGCTTTCTTTGAAGATGAAAGACAGCCACAAGCTAAGAAATGTGGGCAGCCCCTAGAAGTTGGAAAGGCAAGAAATGGATGCTCCTCCAGAGCCTCCAGAAGGAATATAATCTTGACAACATCTTGACCCAGTGGGACCCATTTGTGACTTCTGACTTTCAGAAATATAAGATAATATATTTGTGTTTTTTCAAGCCACCGAACTTATGGCAATTTGTCATACCAGCAATAGAAAATTATGGTGTAAATGTGAAAAACACACAATATATGTCTTAAAGAGTTTATATTTTGACATAGGAAATAAGATGGGTGTACATGAGATTTATACAGGTATAACAAGTATATAAAAAGAGACAATCGAACAACTGCTGAATTCAGACTATCATCTACCAAATTCAATGACAAGGGGTACTGTAAATGCATTCATTCAGCATGGCGTTAGGTTCTAGCATACAGTAATAATCAAAATTCAACACTTCTCTGACTCCATGGGCCTTATAATCTCATGAAGATGAACAAATGTTAGTTTTTAAAAATCACACAAAAATGTTTCACGTTCTCACTCATGTGTGGGAACTAAAAAAAAATTGAACTCATGGAGAGTAAAATGATGATTATCACAGGCTGGGAAGGGTAGCAAGGGCTGGGGGAATAAAGTGGAGATAGTTAATGACTGCAAAAATACAGTTAGATGGAATGAATAAGATCTAGTATTTAGTAGCACAATAGGGTAACTGTAGTTAACAATAATGTATTGTATATTTTGAAATAACTAGAAGAATGGAATTGGAATGTTCCTACACAAAGCAATGACAAATGCTTGAGATTATAGATACTCAATTATCCTGATTTGATCATTATACATTGTATGCCTGTATCAAAACTCTCCATATACCATACAAATATATACAACTATTTTATACTCATCATAAGCAATAAAAATCACACAAATAAAATATAAACTTACAAATATGATAGTTGATAAAAAGGAAAGATACATGTTTCCTGCAATGCATATAATAGTGGAATTTGAAGTAGACAGGAAGAGCACAGAAGATCCTTCTGAAAATGTGATCATTGATCTGAGATCTGAAGGAGAAGTAAGGGTTATTTGGTGAAAGAAGGAAGAGGAAAGCATTTTAGGCATATTGGTAGGAAGAAAGATGGTAGGTAGAAAGAAAAGGACTAAAAGAAGATCCTGTATGACTAGAAATGAGAAAGAAGGGGTGAACTGGCAGTAAGAAGAGGTAAAATACACAGAGAGTTGGATTTAATCATTCAGGGCCATTTTAAGAAATTTTACATTATTGTAAAACTAGTTGAAAAAACATCAAAACAAAATGATGAATAATCAGATTTGCATAGCAACAAGAGCACCCTGCTTAACTGGCAGAGCTATACGAATATACACACATAGGCCTGCTATAGCTATACCAAAGATGATGGTAGTCTGCACTTCAGTAAGTGTGTATGGACATGGAAAAAATTCAGGAGACATTTGTGATATCAACTTGACTTGATGTTAAGTCAGGTGAAGAGAATGTTTTAAGAATCATAATAATCATGCAGAATGCTGATGGGGTCAATACATCAACAATTAAAAACAAATAACATATATTGAATGCTTACAAGTTGCCAAGCACTCTCCTTAGCACTTTATACAGATTAATGTATTAATCACAACCAACCATTAATAGCCAGCCTTAGGAGATGAATACTAATATTCTCACAATTTTGCATATAAGAACATTGAAGAACAGAGAGGTGGAGTACGTTCCCAAGGTCACATAGCTAGTAAGTGGAGTGCCAAGCATTCAAAATCAAGAGTCTGTACTTTTTACTACAGCTATGAAAATTATGCTTGATTTAACATCAAGGATGTCATTAAAGACTTGAGTGGGAACTGTTTTAGTGGAACAATGCAGATAGAGACCATGAAATGTAGATTGAAGAGTGAGTGGCTATTGACTTTCATTTTCTCAGAAAGGTAGGTGGTAGAGAAATTGCTGCTAGGAAGACTGCCTGGGTTGGTTAGATAACTGAATTGATCAAAGGAAATTTCCTTTCTGATAGAGCAGGCAGTATATATGCCTGACCAGAGCAATATGGCTACTTGCTGGGAGAAAACCTTATATCACCCAAAGCCCTTATCTCTCAATAGAGAAAACAAGGACCTTCCAAGTCCACAGAAGTAGTTTACCAATTTACACCAAAAAAAGCATTCTTTTTGTAGTTCCTGAAGCCATTTAAAATTTGCAGGGAATGTATATGAGGGGGCCAATAAGACTGGGAGGATTCCTTGTCTGTATGCAGTGGTGTTGTTAAGAAAAGAGGGACGTCACCTTGTGCTAGAGAATGTGACTTTCTAGGCTGACATTTGTTAACCACTGACCCCAAAATTTTTGTCTCCACATTCGAGACCAAAAAACATACAATTACACATACTGATTTCTGTGGGAAAACTAGAAATTAAATATCCATGAATTTTCTAAATGCACAAAACAAGTTAATCTTAGTAATTAAGAAGTGATTTGGGTTTCTAAATTCAGTTGCCCTTTCTCCTTATAATATGTGATTTTCACTTTCCAACAGTAACAGTTACTTTGTCATACAGTTTGTAAGGGTAAGGATGCTGCCCTTATAAATATAAGTGACAAAAATTAGCTAAACTTCCATATATGGATTAGTTACCCCAATAGCCATTGACCAACTCCTAAGATATTAGTCAAAATTAAATATATGAATTTCTCTAACATTAATCCCAAGTATTAGATCTATGACAACTTTAAATAGCTTCAATTTAATCTTTTTTCCATAACAAATTAGATATAACACTTTTTGAAAATGAGAAGATAACTTTAAACTTTACATAACATTTCACTAAAGCTGTATATGAATTGCTTTTGAAGATATTCAGATGACATCAAACCACTTTTGCAGAGCGGCCTATTACAGTTTATCATCAACTAGCAGTTGAGCTAAAAGAAATAGGATGCAAATAATTCTTGCCATGATTTACAACTTACCCATTAGTTTCTCAACAGGGTAAACTGAACTTCTATATGCCTAGCTAGCTTGAAGTCACTTGCCTTGGGCTAGCAATTAGCCATTTGCCAAGGCCTGAGTGTTTAATGCGAATGAAACATGTCACAAGATTGATGAAGACCATAAATAATAGGAATATTTTTAATAGGATAAAAAAATCTCACAGACTTTACTTTCCCCCACCTGCCTACCCACCTGTACTGCCTTATGCACTGTGGAAGACAACTTCCTAATTGTGTGTTTGAAATATAATGCATTCTATAAATGAGTTTTTAACAGCAGGGGCTAAGGAGATGAAGAATAGAAATTCATAAAGCGTTTATCTTCCCTGTGTTATTGTTAATCAAAGGATTGGTTTGTTTTTTTTTTCCGTAAGAATTTATAACAACTATAAGAAAATTAGGGTGAAGATATTTACGGTAATCGAAAATGATGCTGGCACCCATAATGGCACACTATTCTAAATATTTCCATGAGCTAAGATGAATATGGTACAGATAAGATTATGTTTGCCATTCAAACTCTTGACTGATTTTGCAAAGTAATGTTATAGAACACCAAGTTTTTACACTAGAGCTGCCTGCATCAGAAATCTGCAGGAAGTGATTACTGTTATTGTAAAAGGAAGACACAAAATGTGTTTTATTTTTGTGCTTTTCACCTAACGCATTGTAAAATATATTGGAAAACCGGTTTCTTAGAGGAAGTTTCAAATCGATCTCTTGGTTGTTAGGCTGAAACAGCATGTCTAAACATGAAGTGTAGAGTTACTTCAGCCTACTGTGGACCTGGACAAGATGTGCAAATCTCCCTCTACCCCCAGGACATATTCACATGCAGTCTTCACTCCAGAAGAAATAAAAAGGCATTTTCTTTTAGCATAATGATCACGGCTCTTTGAGTTCTTTCAACAGTTAACATTTTCAAATGTAGTCCGGCCAGATTTTGAGGGGCTGTTCTCTTGTTTTCATGATGATTGCCTAATCTAGACAAGAGTTTAAGCGAAAGTATCCCTAGGAGGTTCTGAGAGCCAGCAGCAGGATGGACAGAGGTAAAAATAATGGAAGAAAATTCATCTACATACCCAGCAGGTATCGGTCATTTATATATTCATCTGTTTTCAGTTCTCAACTTGATAAGAGTATGTCCATTTCATGGTGCCATGCAGAGAAAATGAAGTGTGTAAGGTCATTCAATAAAGATTAAATTAAAAACATATTCCTATTGCACCCTCAGGGTCCATTAGCCTTGATGAGTGTACAAATACGTTCTTTGTGTTATGTGCTCCATCCTGAAAGAGATTGTGTGCTTCGCTCATTATAAATGTGCACCTGAAAAGATTGAACATTATCCCCTCTTTTTTAACTGACCTGTGGCCACCGCTGGGTTCATTAGTGCAGAACATCTTTTCCACTGGCTGAGTCTGCCCTATTGTTTGCCTTGGCCAGGGTCAAGTCAAGGGCACCCAGCCTAGATTGGACTCATTTGTCACAGGGTCTAGCAACAAAGCTGATTTCAGCAGAGACGGGGTGAATTTCATGGGGCTGAAACACAACCTTTGACACCAAGTGCCCAGGGCTGCTCAGAGTTGCACAGATGGCCTGCCACCCTTAGGCATCTAGGAACAAAGAATTGGTGAATTATAACAAAAATAAAGTTTCCACAGTCAGCATATATTTTAAGTGTTTAAATTATTTGCAGGGATTTTTGACAGTCTAAAATTGCATCTTGAGCACTTGTGATAATCGCTGTGCTTTTTAGACTATGAAGGAAAAAAACAATTCAGTTGGGGGCTTATTGCTTAACTGGTGTAACGGTGTAAAGTGTAGCAATTTAGTGTGGAGTGCAGGTTTTCCATGGTCAGCAGGAGCCGGCATGAACAATGGGTCGTGCTGAGGTAGCATGTGGAAAATGACTTTAATACACTATATAGAATGGCTTATTGCCTTGGTCAATAGGCTGCAGTGAAGATGGTGTATTCAGCCACTTGGGAAGGTTAAACCTGTCAGGGAACACCGTGACTGATATGCAGGGGCTGCTTATGAGGTCTCTAATGGAAAAACCTGACAAGCAAAGTTATAAAGGTTACACTTGACACATACTTCAGCATTATGCCTTATATTAATCCATTTTTTTAAAGGTAGGGTACTTTATATTTGTTAGAAATTGATGCCACAATAGTATTAACACTCCAGAGGAAACATTTAAACTTTGCAGGAAAGTAAGGAGCATTATGGGATGAGATCACTGCCTGGGTAAGGACACTTGTCTCATATGCTAGCAACATATTTCTCCTTCTCACAGTAAATAATCTGTTACATTAGTATGCCTTATTATTATCATTCAGGATCCATAATTTTAAAAACATCTTCATGATATTTTCCTTTTCTATTTGAGGGAATATTTACTGTAACGGCATTAGAATATTCTAGGAAAATTTTAAGAGAACGTTGAATTTATGATTAGAATGTTTTCTCCCTTCCCATTAAAAAAAAAAACAGAATAAAATTCTACCTTTGAACTGAAATTTGGGGTGGCAGTATGGTCCAATATAAGTGGATGACCTGGAATTTTCAAAATAATTTCCCCAGGATCCTACTTTATGTTGATATGGTGAACAGATATTATAAGTGTTCTTATCCAATTAAATATACATTATATTACTGAAAGTGAATATAATCATACACTTAGTTTTAATATTATAAAGGATGGAAAGCAGGTGAAAGTTCAAACATTTATGAAAGTGTTGGTACTATCTGGAAGTCCTCAATGTTTTCTCTTTTTTTTTCTTAGCAATAAATCATTTATTTGATTATTTTCCCTAATTCCATATAAAAAGCAGTCAGATTGATAAAGACTAGACCATTTTATTGTGAAGCCAGAAAGGATTCTAACATTCTTTATTTTTTACTTTATTATTAAAACTATGAAAAATCCCAAGAGTTATACAATAGAATATATAGAAGAGTGATACACATAGAATACTTTACATTGTTTCCTATATCTTTTTCTCCTCTCTTTTAATTCAATGAGAGTCATAGGAATTGTTTTTGCTCCAAAGTTTTTGAAGAGTCGTCTATGAAAAGTGTTGGATTGACAATTCTGGCTAGTGATGACCTTTATATGATTATATTTCCTTATATAAAATTACTTAAAAATGATTTATATATTTTTTGTGAAATGAGGTATTTTTAGCTGAGAGGAAACTGTAATAATTGAGTGTTGGATTTCTATCCATTTTTTGATATCTAGACATAGGACAGGATGAACTTACAGAAAAAAATGCAACTCCATAAAATGTCAGTTTCAAATATCTGAAGGTTGAAGGCAAATTGTCCCTGGCTAATTCTTTCTTGTGTACATGTAGATATTGAATTTATCCACAGAGACAAATAGTAGCCAGTAAAACACTGTGTCTTGCTTGATTTTAAAAATAATATTAGATAGCTTGTAGAATTGTATGACAAAAATTTTCAGTTGTAACAATGTTAATCTTCCTGTGAATATATGTAAATATATACATATATTTTTACTATTGTGTGTATATATGTGTATTCATATACACTTTGCTAGTTAGATATAGTTAAGTTTGAATTCAAATAGTGTAGAACTGTACTTACCTTACACTATAGATTGCCTAATTAAAATCCAATTTTTAAAAGATAGCTTGATGGTAGGGTTTTAAAACTTTCCCTCTTTGTTATAAACGAAGATATATACACATTCTCTTTATTCTTTATTTTCTTGTGAAGATGTAGATAAGCTTTTGCTTTGGAATGTTATTGCAAAGTTAAATGTAAGAATTCAACTGGGATATTTGCATTTTATATATTCTTTTATAATTCATTATATTAGCAATGCATGAAATTTACTAAAACTAAAAATTTGAGACAGCATATGCAAAAGTTATATAGAATTTTTATAAATAATTATGTATGTATCTTATACATTCTCTATACATTTAAAAACATTTCTAATTGCATATATAAGATTATTCTTGTGTTCATGATATGCATATTATATGCACATGCTTCTGGGTATTTATTTATTTATGTCTTCCTCTCAGTCAAAATGTAGATATATATGATCAAAAATTTTGAAAACTTACATACAAAGAGAAAAAGAATATCTGTGAAAGGAGAAAGGAATAAGCCCTATATAAAATGAAGTCAACATATATAATAAAGACCACTATTATATGAAACGAGATAAACTAGGCATCAAATCATACTCAACAACACTGCAACTCTAACCAGAAAACATTTTCCATGTGTAGCTGGCTTCAGATTTGTTTCATAACATATCCCTTAACAAAAGCTGGAGCTAGATTTGACTACATTACATTTCAGACAAAATATTCTCCCAAAAGCTAATAAAATTAAATCAGCGCACATTGAGTAGTACCCTGTATACGCCAGCTACTGTGCTAGGCATTAAAAATACCAATGTGTAAGAGGAGTTTCTCACCCTTTAAAAGCTTATAGTCATTCCAGTTTAGCTAAAGATAGTCTACTGCATAATAGTCTACTGCATAATAAATTGTTATAAAGAATTGTTATTCACACTGTCTTTACACAGAAAAACTGCTCTGAGAAAATAAAAATGTATTAAAATCTTCCAAAGGGGCAACCACTTTGAAAACACTCAACCAACTGTTGAAGTCAATTAAACCACTGAATGATAATTGTTTGCAAAATTGTATGAGTAAGTGTTAAATTGAGGCAATTGAGATTAAATACTATAGGTGAGACTGAAAAAATCTTTTTCATAGAAATATTACACAACATTACCGTTTCCATTTTTATCAGGTTTATCACTTGTTTGTGTGTGGACTTAATTTATTTTTCCTAAACAAAAAAAACTGATTATTAAAATAAAATAATAAGCATAAGTAGCCTATGTTCTCATGGTCTATGGTCACTTTATACCTGATCTTCCATCTAAATGGAAACTGTAAGCTTTCAGTTAAAAAGTATGAAATAACTTGCTTCTGCCAGTGTAATTATCAGTGAACAAAATTGGTAAGAGTAAAACATCAGTTGGAATTAACCAGCATTTTCAACAGAGGCCTCAAACTCAGTGGATAAAGGAATCAAATTACTTTTTCAGTCCTCAGTTATCATTAAAGTTTTTGAAGCTACAGGGAGCAAAACTTGTATATTTTGTTGGCTTTGCTTTGTTACAGATTATCATAAAATTGTATCCCCAGAAGTTATCCTGAACACTACATTTTCTTAAGAATGGTTTTTGGTAAGTCAGGGTTATGTGATTAAGATTTCACAAAGTCTCAACTGGAATTAATTTCTGGAAGACACTATCCCATATCCCCTGATTCAGCATTTCATCCTTGATGGTGTCACAATAATGCCAGCCTAAAAGCAATTTTACCAGCCAAATTTCACTCTATTTTTAGATTATTATTATGATAATATGCATATACATCTGAGAAAGGGAAGCAAAATAGTGGTCTGAAAAACTACAATATTAATATTTATAAAGGTGAGTTTTATGAAATCTCAATTTTAGCTAATTTTACTTCAGAGTATAAAAGAGCACTCTTTAGGCACAATTTGTTCATTTTTGCTCACTCATCTAACATCTTAAACATCACTTTATAAATGAGATGTTGCATTTTCATAGTTTCTCATATAAGCATAAAAACAAAACTGGATATTTTACTATTGAAAAGAAATCGTACTGTTGTCAGATTTCTCAAAAACAAATATGGAAATTTTTTTTTCTTGAACTCAGCTTGAAGATTGATCAATTTTGCATAAACTTACTATGATGCATATCTCATGCAGAGGAAAAGGGAAAGTATATTATTTATTTTTTATTTATAAGCCACTCAAAATAAGTGAGAGTAGTAAATCCATGAACCCTAAATTGTTAAGACTCTTTTTCTCAGCAAATGTGTAATACTTTTGAAATCAGCAGATGTACTATCTGTACCAATATAGAACATACTTATCAATGGTCCAAAGTTAAATAAAAATGTTCATTTACAACTGAAGGACTTTTATTAAATGTATGTACACTAGATTGGAAGTGCTATTTTCTTTAGAGAAGCCAGTGTTTTCTGATAAAGATTTTGAAAATTGAGATGGGATGGGAGCTATGTATGGGAAAAGAGATTGCAATCCCTGTATTTAAATTAATCTACAATATTTTGAAAGCAGATAAAAATCCATTTTTATATCTTGTTTATAATTGAGTCAGGTCACAACCTCTTTGACAATTACATAATATATGTTATTTATGCCACAAAACCTTTTTGATCTTTGGTTGACTTGGTGTTTTGACCTTGCCTCAGAATACAAAGCATTTGTGTTAACTGATGGAGAGGTCACCGAGTTTACAGCACAGTTTGGGTGTTTTATTTTAATAGTTCAATAATAAGGTGAAGGGGAACACTCCTGAGAGTGACCATAACAGCTTTATTGCCTTTTTGTTATTAAGACCTCTTAAGATAATTGTTTTCAAAATTATAATATGATCTTTTTAGAACTTCTAGACTGAACAACAATTTATGCTGGTCGTGATTCCCTCTTTGCTGTTTTACATCGTGTTAATTTTCATTAAGTTCATTATATTTAAAACTTCTTAGAAGGCTTATATAAGATGCATTGCTGGACTAGATACATACTCTGTATTTTTCCTCCTAAAGATAACAAGATATAACTTATGGTTCTATTCCTCAGAGTTACTATGTTAAATGTTTTAATGATTCTCATATGTTGATGTTATTTTTGTTTATTTAAACGTATTGCATTTTATAGGTAAAGAAATATTTAATATTTGAAAATTTACAGCAGATAATTTCATAAAAATACATTTCAATCAGACATATTTATATTAAAGCCTAATGTAGGTCTTAAAAGGCTTAAACTTCAGGAAAAAACATCTACATGCTTTTCTAGAATGTATCATCTGCATAAAACATCTAAATGTTCAATTTCTAAAACAGCAGTCTTTAAACGAGGTTAGTTTTCCCTAAAGCCATGAAAAGTCTAGATGACTTTAATTTTTAAAATTTTTTTTGAAATATTCCTCTGTAAGTGAGAATTTATGATCATTTTACTTACAGTTATACAGCCAAGTCCAGTGAAGGCTTTATACACATTGGGAAGCATGATGATACCCTTTTGGAAAGCTATTTCAGCTAGTCCCAGAGTTTCAAATGTAAAAGAAAAGCTTACAACTGAGGGAATAAATAGTTTATTAAGGAATTTGGAATGCAAAACTTCTTTATATACTATTTATTAATAATTAGCCAGTTTTTTTGTTATTAGTCATTATATCTTGAAAGATTTTATTTACATAAAATCATGGGTAAAATTTTTTCATATATTTTTTAAAGTCAGTGTCTTTTTACGGACAAGTTTTCTATTTATTCTACAAATTTACCTTAAATATTTTCTAAAAATTTACCAAAACAAAAAAGAAATGAATTAATTTCATTATAGTTTTTAATATTTTAATGTGAAATTGATTGATATATAGTTGACATAAAAATACACAAGTGTACTGATTGATGAAGTTTGACAAATCTGTACATCAATCTGTAAGCTTCATCATAATCAAAATATTGAATACTTTTGTCACCTCAAGGATAACCTTGTTACTCTATGGAGTCAATTTCCTCAATTCCTGGAATTAGACAGCCACTGATCTGATTTCTATTACTATAGGGCAGTTATGCCTGTTCAAGAATTTCATATAAATAAAATTATGAAGTTTTTATTTTTTTAGTCTGGACTTTTTTGTCAAGAATGATTTTTTCGTGATATATCCAAATTGTTCCAATAATCAATAGTTTTTTAAAAAATTTTCTGATTAGTGTTGCATTGCATTATTAACCAAAGTTTATTCATTCATTTGTTGATGGAAATTTGATTTGCCTTCACTCTACAGCTATTATGAAAAATGCTGCTATGAGCCTATGTGCATGAGGCTTTGTAGATTTGTGTTTTGATAACTATTGGGTAGGTGCCTAGGAGTGGAATGGCTGGTCCTTTTCAATTTCTTTCAGCAATGTTTTGTAATTTTAAGTGTGAAGTTTCTGAACCATTTGGAAATGATACACATATTTTTAATTACTTTCCTTAATTCAATTTGCCAATATTTTTCTGTGGACTTTTTCATCTATATTCATAAGGTCTGTAGTTTCCTTTTCTTACACTGGCCTTGCATGACTTTTGAATCAAGTATGTCCTTTACTGATTTTTGTTTTAAGGTAATAATGCTGCTCTCCAAAACTAACTTGAGAAATATTTTCTACACTCTATTTTCTGAAAGCATTTATGTAAGCTTGTAATAATTCCCAACTTTAATATTTGATAGAAATCATGTGGTTCTAGGTTTCATTTGTGGGAAAATTTTTAATTACAAGTTCAATTTTTTATTAATAGTGGTAGTTATATTTTTTATTTATTCTTGTGCCAACCGTAGTAATTTTTACCACTCCAGGAATTTATCCATTCCATTTACATTGTTGAATTTATTAATGTTAATTATGTATAATATTCCTCCTATATAATTGCAACAGCCATAAATTTGTAGGATATCACTTTTCTCATTTCCATATTGATAATTTGTGTTTTCTCTTTCTTTGCTTAGTTTAGTTAAAGATAAATCAATTATTGTTCTTTTCAAAGAACTAACTTTTGGTTTCATTGATTTTTTTTCTATTTGTTCCATTGTCTAGTCTGTTGTTTTATGCTCTTATCTTCATTATTTATGTCCATCTACTTACCTTGTGATTTTTTTTTCTCTCATACCTTGATTTATTAAGGTAAAATCTTATATTACTTATTTAGACATTTATTCATTTCTAATGTAAGCATTTAAAGCTAAATTTTATTCTTTAAGTATTTTTTTAGCTTTATCCCACACATTTTTATATGGAGGGCTTTCGTAATCTTTATTTTCAAAATATTTTCTAACATTTATTGCGATTTCTTCTTCTACCATGAGTATTTAAATATTGAGATAAATAGATAGATAGATAGATAGATATGTTACTTTCCAATTTGGGGAAAGTTTTAAGTTGTTATTCCTCACATAATTCTATTATAATCAAAGCAAATAATTTCTATAATTTCAATCTTTTAAAATTTATTATTTTGTGATTCAGCATATGTTCTATATTGATTATTTTGTGTAGGGTAACACATGGTGTAGATTCTGCTGTTATTGAATATAGTAGTTTGTAAATTTTTTGTTTTATACATTCTTTAAATTGAAGATTTCAATATCATTATTAACATTTTCTACCTATTTGTAATGTCAATTACAGAGAGAACGAAGATGAAATCTTTCTTATAATCATGAAATTGTCTATTTCTTCTTTAGTACTACACTGCTTGCTATATTTGCTATATATGCATATACATATAGATGATATATATAATTCAATTTCAATTGAAATTCAATTTCAATTGAAATTTCAATGATATATATATTTCAATTTCTATTTTTGCCTGCATAAACATTTACTTTTGCTGTTTTATTAATTAATTTATCTTTTATCATTATGAAATTTCCTTCTTTACACCCAGTAATATTCCTTATTCTAAAGTCAATTTTCTATATTAATATAGCTACTCCTCTTTTGTAATTTGTGTTTGAATGGTATATATTTTCTTATAATTTCACTTTAACCTTTTGTATATTTATAATTATAGTATGTTTCTTAAAGATAACATATAGTTGGGTCTTGCCTTTTATCCAATCTGACAATCTCTGGAAATTGTTCTACTGACAGTTCTCCAGTAGGTCTTCTCTGCCCAGAGTCATGGAGTTTCATCCTACAAATGTGGTGCTTAACACTCAGCCAAATTCAAAGACATATCAATAGATTTATGGAGCTCTTTCCTTGCATAGCTCACTCCTCTCCCCTGGTCTACATGATAAAGTCAAGCCCCCTAAACTCCTACAGGCTCCAATCTCTGGGCTATCAACTAAATTTGAACATAATATTTAGCTTATGTTCCTTCTTCATGCACCATAGCAAAAAAAAAAAAAAAATGCTTTCAGACAGAAACCTGAAGAAACCAGAGATGATATTTCTTTTCCTCCTCTCGGGAATCATAGCCCATCATTGTCTCTTATATAAAGTCATAAAGCAGTGGGTTCATACATTTTGTACAGTTTCTAGGTTTTTTTAGACAGAGGGCAAGTCTAGCACCAGTAACAGAAGAAGTGCCAAGATCATAATTTTTACTTTAAAAACAGTATTTTCTTTGATTATCAAATGCATACTCATCATAGATAATTTTGAGAATCCTAAAAGTCTTCAGAAGAAAAAGACTTTTCCATAATTCTGTTATTTAATTCATTCTCTTTTTTCTTTCTTAGAGTTGATGTCAGCTAATATTTCCCCATGATACAATTTGGATGTTTGGGCCCTCCAAATCTCATGTTGAAATTTAATCCTCAGTGTTGGAGGTAGGGCCTGGTGGGAAGTGTTTGGATCACGGGAAAAGATCCCTCATGCGTGACTTGGTGCCTCCCCATGGCAATGAGTTATTTCTCACTTTATTAGTTCACACAAGAACTGATTGTTTAAAAGGTGTTGCATCTCCCCTCTCTCTCACTCCTTTTCTTGCCATGTAACACATCTGTTCCTTTTTACCTTCTGCCTTGATTGGAAGCTTCCTGAAGCTCTCACCAGAAGCAGATGCTGGAACCATGCTTCTTATACAGTCTACAGAACTGTGAGCCAAATAAACCTTTTTTCTTTATAAATGACCCAGCCTCAGATATTTTCTTTATAGCAACACAAAATGGACTAACATCCCCCCACCCCATGCACAAAAGTTTCTGTTGTTAAAAAAAAAAAAAAAAAAAAAAAGACTTGGTTTACGTATTTTCCAAGTGCAGTAGACTTAAAGTTATTTTTGATTCATTATCTTTACCTTGATGCTTATTTTCTACCCTTCCTAGAATCATTCAGACAGACTATATGCCAGCATATAGAGGGTTTCACCTCTTCCCATGGTAAATCGTTTATTTGACATTTGAATTTGAAACTCATGTTTGATACAGAGTTAGTTATCTTTGAGAGTTTTAGAATTACAAGATGTGCCTTTTCGAAGTCTCATGAGTACCCAATAAGATTATTTTAAGTTATTTTCACAAATCAGGGCTTAAAGAAAAATATGTATATATATTTTGTATAAATATGTATATATTTTTATACATATTTGTATTACACATATTATACATATACAAATACATATGTATATTATACATATACGTACATATTATATGTATACATTATACATATATATTTTTATAAATACATATAAATATGTATATATATTTTGAAAAATATGTATATATACTTAAAATATGTGTGTGTGTATATATATATATATATATATATATATACACACACACATACGCATATACACTTTTTTCCCCCTCACTTCTCTCAGTCTGCATAGAATTGAAGACAGTTAGGACATTGCTCTGGATTAAGGTTAGGCTTGAGGCTGGTTTTATCTTCTATCCAGATCACTTAAACTTTCTCCAGATCAACAATAAAACTGTTTTACTTTCTTATCATTCAAATGTTCATTGGAGTAGCACTTTTAATTTTCTTTAAGAACTTGTCCTTGGCATTCACAACTTGGTTAACTGTCATGAGAGGCCCAGCATTTGGCCTACCTTACTTTTGACATTCCTCACTAAATTTAAAGCTTCAGTTAATGTAATTATCAGAAACAAAATGTAAAATAAAAATTATTAAACTATTTAAATAGTTTGAAAATATTGCAAATTTTGAGAAAAGAAGACAATATAAATAAAAACCAATATATTTGTAAAAACTTCAACTAGACAAGTGAAAATGAAAAATAAAAAATAGTCAAATTGGTTAGCTAGACATAGCAAAATAGAGAGTTAGAGAAGTAGAAGATATATTTCAAGAAATTACCCAGAATATAATTAAAATAATATAGAATGGAAAGTATTAAAAAGAGGTTAAAATACATGGAATGTGGCACATGTCTATTTAGTGTACCATGAGAAGAAAATAAAATAATGACTAATAATTTTCCAGAATCATTGAAAAGCATGATTTTTCAGGTTCACGAAGTTCAGAAAATCTAAAGCAGGAAAAATAAAAAGAAATAAATATTTACACATATAACAGTAAAACTTCACAACATAAAAAGGCTATGTAACAGTAAAATTGAAATGAAAAATTTCTTATAAATAAAAAAATTATAACTAATAACCTATTTAGTCATAAAAAGTACAAAATTATACAAATGAATATATAGGTTCAAAATTATGCGAAATAATGACTGGCAACATGGACTTTTATACCCAACTAAACGCCTTTTACCAATAAAAGTGAAATAGAGACTTTTTAAAACAAACAAAAAGTTTATAATAAGCCAGCCATAATTAGAAGAATTTCTAATGATATACTTCATGAAGAAGGAAATTGTCCCTTAAAGAAGGTCTGTAATGGAAGAAGAAATATGAACAATGAGATTAGTAAAAACATGGGAAAAGTTATATTTCTCAACTTTATAATAAAGCAAAAAAAAAGGGATGTCAGAGGATGTCTTAATCCAGTTAAACTGCTATAACAAACTACCATAAACTGAGTAGATTACAAACAACATAAATCTACTTCTCACAGTTCTTAAGGCTGGGAATTCTAAGATTAAGGCACTGATAGACTTGATATCTGATAAGAGACTATTCTGTTTTATAGCCAGTGCCTTCTAATTGTACTCTCCCAAGGTGAAAGGGTTGAGTGAGTTCTTTGGGGTCTCTTTTACACAGGCATTAATCCCAATCACAAAGGCTCTGTTATCATAACTTAATCACCTTTCAAAGTTTTCATTTCCTAATAGCATCACCTTGGGCATTAGGATTTCAATGTATACATTTTGGGGAGACATAAACATTCAGTCATTGGCAGAGGATATACTGATTAGGCATGAATAAATACAGAATTATCTATAACAAAATTTAGCTTATTTGCATAAATAATAAAATTACTTAATATTTCTATAGTCATTAAAAATTAAATCAATATTTAAAAATTAATGACTCATTTCATAAAATAAAGCCATGAGTTCTATACAGTTGTCATCAGTTTTTAAGCCTTTCAAAAACCCAAATAATTCTAATCTTCTACTTATATTTTTAAACAATAGAAAAATAGATTTTATAAATCATATTAAATACTTCTGAGTATATTCAGATCAGACCAATGTAGACACTAAGTCTTATTATTTTCATTCACAATTATAGATGCAAAAATACTATTTACCATTAATATGTAATGCCACATTTTTCATAGATATGGTTTCCATATTAAATGGGTCAATTTCTAGGTTCTTATTACATTCTATTGGTTTGTCTGTCCCTGTGTTAATAATATTATCTTAAAAGATTATAGTTTTTATAGTGAGATAACTGGTATCTCCACCTTGTTCTTCTTCAAAATTATCTTGGGTATTCTTGACCCTCATATTTTTTATATCAATTACATTGTGACAGTCTATGAGATTTTGTTTAAATTACACTGATTATGGAATTTTCATACTCTTGAAGATGATATTTTCTCTTAATTTCTTTGTAGTTACTGTGATTACTATCATTATATTTTCTAATATACCACTGTATACCACTGTTGGTGGTATACAGTACATTCAATGTCTTTAATATATGTATTTTGTATCCAGCAATACTCCTGAAATTCATGATCAATTCCTATAATTTGTCTCTTTCACTCATTTCCAAATATGGAATTATATTTCTCACTTTCCAATTCTTATATACTATGACTTCTTGTTTCAGTATTGAATAGAAGCTGTGACAATGAGCTTCCTTTTTCTTGATTCTAATTTTGAAGGAAAGGCACTGTTAAAAATAATATTTGGAGTTACAACTATCTTGAGTTTGAGAAAATTCCATGTATAACTTTTTTTTGAGTTTTATCATGAACATAGGTTGAATTATACTGAATATGTTTTCTCCATAATTTTCTTATTCTGTTAAATATGGAGAAAAGTATATTAATATATTTCTTAATGGTAATTGTTTTTACATTTCTGGGATATTTCTAATTTTTTCATAATGATATATTATTAATAATTAATGTCTTTCTATTGAATACCTTTATATACTTTTATATTTTAAATATGAATAATCTTTCTTCCTATCTATCTTTATCATTATAGTAATCATTATCATCCTGATAAAATGAAAGGCCTTGTAAGTAAAATTCTGTAGTCTAAATCTCACAGGTGGAGTTAAGTACAAAATGAATTAGTATTGAAAATAATGACCTCTTAGTTTATTAATAAACCTCACAAATTGTTTTTAAAATGAAACCAATAAATAAATGTCATTTTGTCCTCCAAACTACCATCTAACCATCTGAGTAAAACAAGTCTGTGATAGAAAAGAAATCCTACAATTAAGAAGATGATGAGTTGATAATGATTATCACAGATTTACAAATCACATGCCTCTGTTTATTTAGATAAGGAAAGAAGAAAGGCAAATGAGCAATAAAGAAGGAATAAAATCTTGCAAAAACACTGACTAGCAGTTCTGTTTATTATCATAACAATGCAATCATCCTAACAGTGATCACTGTGCTAAGAGTTCTTCCATGTGAGTAAAAGGTAGAATAACTTTGCGTTAGTTTATGAAAGATTATCTGACCTACCAGGAATTCCTTCTGAAAGACTTAGAAGGAAGAGTAAAAACTTTCATAGAGTAAAAACCTGGCACATAGCCAATACTATCATTTGGTTTTTTGAACAAATTAATAAACAATAAAATGTCTAAAGCACATGTACCCAATCAATTTAGCAATTTTCTATACCTATGGTATTTTATTTAAATTATTTAAGTTATGAAGAATTGTGTGAACTTGACTTTTGGAAACATTTATTGCATCATGTATTTGTTTTATTTTCAACTATATGATATTTCTAAGACTTTATCAAAAATATCCCTAGTATTGGAGAGAAATCATGTTATTTTTATTTAAACTAAAAATTTTTTTTAAATTTATCATGGAGTATTAGACGTGTCTTATAGGGTAGAACCGTGGACCAGTTAATATATTCCCTTTGGACTCAATTTTTACGTGTCTTATTCGACAATCAAAAAGCGTGAATTGGAAATTACCACAAGAAAAATATATTCCCTGGGAAAAAATTAAGAATAAAAAGATGATACATATATAGAGAGAGAAGGAGAGAGAGAGAGAGAGAGAGAGAGAGAGAGAGAGAGACAGAGAGAGAAAGAAATCCTAAATCAATTGTTTTTTTTTTTTTTTCACTTTTATACTGCAACCTTTATTAATTCTTTAATTTCAATAAGTTTTAGGGTCTTTTTTCCCCAGTTCAGGTAGAAATTTTCATATAATTAAATACATTAGTGGTCCATTTGCATTAACTCTTGCTAGATATTTATTTTTTTTTTTGTTTTTGTTTTTTTTTTATTTTTTTTTCTTTTATTTCATCATATTATGGAAGTACAAACATTGTTAGGGTTACAAATATTGCCCCTGCCCCCTCCCTCCCCCCGATATGTCCAATCCCCTGGTGGTGAACATCACACACGTTATGGAAGCACACACCCCTTTCCTCCTCCCCACCCCTGCCTGCCCACCACCTGTTAAAATTTTTTTTTTTTTTTAACATTTTGGTTACATTGTATATCTTTGCCTCTCCCTAAGAAGGGTTAGAGGTATGCCCTCCCCCTCCAAAATGCTCATCTCATCCCTAAGGTTGGGT
>VSMD01025447.1:0-11190 GCA_008750895.1 Mirza zaza | reverse complement strand
TTCAAAGAACCAACTTTTTGTTTTATTAATCTCCTGAATAGCTTCCCTGTTTTCAATTTTGTTTAGTTCTGATTTGATCTTGTTGATTTCACTTCTTCTGCTGGGTTTGGGGCTGGTGTGTTCTTCTTTTTCCAGCTCTTTGAGTCGTTTCATTAGATTGTCTATTTGTGATCTTTTTGACTTTTGGTTATAGGCATTTATGGAGATAAACTTTCCTCTCAGAACTGCTTTAGCTGTGTCCCAGAGGATTTGATAACTTGTCTCTCCATTGTCATTTTCTTCATAGAACTTTTTTATTTCCATCTTGATTTCTTCATTCATGAAGTAATCATTTAGTAGGAGGTTGTTTAATTTCCATGTTTTTGTGTAGAAATGTGAGTTTCTGTTACGGTTGATTTCTACTTTTATTCCACTGTGATCTGAGAAGAAACATGGTATGATTTCTATTTTTTTAAATTTCTTGAGGTTTACTTTGTGTCCTAGGATATGGTCAATCTTAGAGAATGTCCCGTGTGCTGATGAGAAGAATGTATATTCAGTGGATTTGGGGTAGAATGTCCTGTAAATGTCAGTCAGTCCCAATTGTTGTAGAGTTTTGTTTAAGTCCATTATTTCTTTGTTAATTTTCTGTTTGGAGGATCTGTCTCGTGCTGTCAGTGGGGTGTTGAAATCTGCGGTGATTATGGTATTGCTATTAATCAATTTGTTTAGTTTCAGTTAGGTTTGCTTTATGAATCTGGGTGCACCTAATTTGGGTGCATATATATTTAAAATTGTAATCTCTTCTTCTTGAACTGTGCGCTTCACCATTATATAATGACTTTTTTTGTCTTTCACTACTTTTGTTGGTTTGAAAACTAAGTCATCTGAAATTAGAACTGCCACGCCAGCCTTCTTTTGGCTTCCACTTGCTTGGATACTGATCTCCACCCTTTTACTTTTAGTCTATATACATCCTTCCAGGTTAGATGTGTTTCCTGAAGACAGCATATACTTGGCCTATGTTTTCTTATCCATTCAGCCAGCCTATGTCTCTTGAGTGAAGAGTTTAAACCATTTATATTTATTGAGAGAACTGATAGTTAAGGTAGATTACTGTTCATTCTTTTGGGTTGGATGTTGTTCCTTTGATTTCTCTCTTGAATCATAGCAATATCTGGCCTTTAATCTTTGGGTTTTGGTTGTTTTTATATTCGTGAGTTTTTATTATGGTGTTCCGTGTGTAACACTGTTTTGAGTACTTCTTGTATGGCTGGTCTTGTCTTGGTGAATTCTCTGAGCCTTTGCTTGTCTGGGAATTTCTTTATTTCTCCTTCATATATGAAGCTTAGTTTTGAAGGGAATAAGATTCTAGGCTGGGCATTGTTTTGTTTCAGAAGAGTGAGAACGGCGCCCAAGTCTCTCCTTGCTTGTAAAGTTTCAGTAGAGAAGTCTGCTGCTATTCGAATTGGCTTTTCCTTTTAAGTTACTTGCTTCTTTCATCTTACAGCTCTTAGAAGGGCCTCTTTAGTTGATATTTTGGTCAGTCTGATGACTGTATGTTGTGACGTCTTCCTGTTTGCATTGAATCTCCCAGGGGTCCTCTTAGCTTCTTGAACTTGTATATCAAGATTTTGAGTAAGGCCTGGGAAATTTTCCTCTATTATATCTTCAAAAAGCTTGTCCAACCCTTGAGTGATGTCTTCTTCCCCTTCTTGTAACCCTATGACCCTCACGTTAGGTTTTTTCACATAGTCTGACAGCTCTTGTAGGCTTTGCTCTTTTCTCTTGTTTCTCTGCTCTATCTCTGCGACTGATTTATTTAATTGGAAGGTGTTCTCTTCAGTCTCTGAGATTCTTTCTTCTGTTTGATCTACCCTGTTCTTGAGACTTCCCACTGTATTTTGTAGTTTCCTGAGTTGATTCTTCATCTCCAGAACTTCAGTTAAAGTTCTCTTAATTGTTTCGATCTCTTTAGTGAACCTTTGTTCCATATCCTGGAGGCTTTTTGTGTTTTCTTTATGTTGTTTATTGAGTTGTTCTTGCAGGACAGTGAGTGTTCTTATGATCCACATATGAAATTCCTCTTCTGTCATTTTGGTTGCCAGGTTTTGGCTGTTGTCTGTTTCTAAGGGGCTGGTGCTCCTTTTTGGGGGTGTGTTTTCCGTTTGTTTCTTCATATTTCCGGAGTTCCTTCGCTGATTTCTTCCCATGTCTCTCAGTTGTTGTTTCTTTCCTTTAGGTTTCCGTTTGGGTATTCACATGTCTTGTTTAGTTTCTGAGCCAGTAGTTGGTGTTGCTCACTTGCGGCAGCCGCCACTGAGCTGGTGCCTGCAGGTCTCTCTACCCGCTGGGGAGCTTGCCAGCAGTCCAAGATGCAGTAGAGGGGAAACAGTCGAATCACCTACCCTTCCCGCTGGTCTCCGGGTTGCTCCCGCGGCCTCCCATCTTCTGCCTCCTTAATTACACAAGTGGAGATAGATGGCAGGAACTGGAGCAGTTCCTATCTCATCTCCACCCCAAAGGCGGGGCTAGAAACTGGAGATAAAGGCCCAGCTCCAAGTCACCAGAGTGTGTAGGTCGTAAAATCTCTCTGCCTTATATCCACCAAGGGCAGCCTCCTATGAGGTTCGGCCCTGCCGAATCAAACTCCAGGGCCTGGACGCTGAGTGGGGTAGAGCTCAGCTCCGCTCCTAAGGCAGGGACAGAGACTTTGGAGCCAAAGACTCAGCCACAAGCCCTGTCTTCTGTCTCTTTAATTCCACAGGTTTAGATAAGCGGCACGAACAGGAACAGTCTCTATCTCGGCTCCGCCCCCTAGGTATGGATACAAACTTTGGAGCCAAGGACCTAGCCCCAAATCCCCAGATGTGGGGGTTGTAAAGTATCTCTCCCTAGGAACCACTAAATGCAGTCTGCCCAGATGGGTTCCGCACTCAGGACACAGAGCACGGGAGACCTGTGTAGGGAGAGACCAACCAGGAGCGGGTAGGCAGGCCCTGGGACCCACCAGTCCCTGTCTTCTGGTTCCTTCATTACACCAGTGGAGATAAGTGGCAGGAATGAGAACAGTTTCTATCTCCGCTCCGCCCCCAAGGCTGAGACAGTGACTTTGGAGTCCAGGGCGGGGCTCTGGGTCGCAGGAGAGTTTAGAAGACAATGTTTCTCTGCCTTAAATCTACCAAGGGCAACCTGCCCTGTAGTACTGCCCCATCCAGGCAGGGTCCACTCTCTGAGTTCAGGGTCAGTGCCAGTTGTGCAGCAAGTGACCGTCCAATATCAAATTGGTGGAGCAGGGGCGCGTACCAGCGCTCTCTCTGCGCCTCCCCTCCAAATCCAGAGCCCAGGTCAGCGCTGGAATGCCAAGTCAGCTCTGGAATGCAGAGGCGGGAGCGGTGTGGAGGCGGGAGCGGTGCTGGTGGGGCAGAGGGAGTGGGGTCCTAATGGATCAAGGAGTCTAACTTAGCACACTCTGGCCTCTCAATGCTGTCCCAATCCTCCTCTATATCCAAAGTCAAAGCCTCCTTCTGTGAAAACTCCCCTTAACCTTGACCTGGGAGTGTTCTGCATGGAGATGCCAGAGAGGGCTCTGTTTCCTGCTGTGCGGAGAGGGGTTGCTGGGCTTGGACCCTTCCCCTCCTTATACTGCTGCTGCTGTGTGCTCTGGAGAACTCAGTGTTCCCTGCTCTAGTCTCCTCTCCACACGGCTTTGTCCCACACTGCCACTTCTCACCAACTTCAGGTACCTCCGGGCCTACGTGGGAATGGAGCTTGGTGCAGGAGGGGGTGTTGCTGAGCTCCAGATAGGTCTGGCGCCACTGCCAGCCGGCAGCAGCTTAAACCGCGCCTCGCTCCCTCCCTGTTGTGTGCCTCCGAATCCCCGATTTTTATGGGAGAATAATTGAATCACCTTTGCTTTAGGCTGTAAATGGTCTTATCCCTCTGCTTCCCGGTGGATTTCTGCATGCTTGCGAAGCTGGTCCTGTGGAAGTGCGGATCGCTCACTTGTGGCTATCCGCTTTCTTCACTTTTCGCTCTGGGAGCAGAGAGCCAGGAGGGCACCCCTACTCCGCCTTGTTTTTCCTCGTCCTGATCTTGTTTCTTGTTTCTGTGTTCTCTTTCTTCCTCTGATTTGTTTAGAGCATAGGCATAATCTTCAAGTTCTGAGATTCTTTCCACTGCATGGTCCATCTTGTTCTTTTGGGTTTCCACTGAATTATGGAGATCCTTGATTGTTTCCTTCATTGCCAGAATTTCTGTTTGTTTTTTCTTGATAGTCTCAATTTCTTTGGAGAATGTTTCATTCATTTCTTGTATTGTTCTTGCGGTTTCTCTATGTTGTGATTCTATTTTCTCTGCAATTCCATTTAGTTTTGTAGCAATCCATATTCGGAAATCTAACTCTGTCAGTTTACTCATATCATATAATTTGGTGTCAGATGATGGAGAATGAGTATTTTGCTTTGGAGGTTTCTTTTATCTCTGGTCCCTGATGTTTCCTGTAAACTTTCGCTGGTTCTTTCTCATCTGGATGCTTTATTGAGGATCAGAGATATAGGGAATGTATTATAATCTAAAATCAGTGGTGCTTGAGCTTCCAGGGACCACTGAGAATCTCCACTGAGCGGTGAAGACTATCCCTTTTCCGTGTCACTAGTGGAGCGTTAGCTGCTGTAGTCCCCTTGGGAGGATCCACAGAGGACGGTGCTAGACCCTTCTTCCACTCCTTCCCCGGTAGAGCTCAAGCAGCTTGGGTCCACGGACAAGTTCCACTGAGGGGTGAAAACTTTCTGTGCCCTGGTGGTTGGTCTTGGGCCGCTGGAAACCCTTGGGGAGGGTCCACCAATGATGGTTCTCACCCCCTTCTGCCCCTTCAGTGGCAGAGCTCAAGTGGTTGGGGTTTGCGGACAAGTTTCGTGGATTGGTGAATATTATCTGCACGTCTCCATCCCTGTTGGCAGGGCGTGGGCAGCTGGAGACCTCTGGAGAGGGTCCTCGGAGGATGCCTCTCACCCCACTTTCTGTCCCTTCACCGGCAGAGCTCAAGCAGCTGGGGACCAAGGACAAGTTCCACCACGGGGTGAATACTACCGGCGTGTCTCCGTGGCTGCGGGGTTTGGGCTGCTGGAGACCTCTGGGGAGGGTCCGCGGAGGATGCCTGTCACCCTGCTTTCTGTTCCTTCACTGGCAGAGCTAAGCAGTTGGGAACGGGACAAGTTCTGTGGAGGGGCAAAAACTATCCACGCGTCCTTGGTGGTGGCAGGGCTTGGGCTGCTGGAGACCCCTGGGGAGGGTCCTAGAGGATGCCTCTCATCCCCCTCTTCTGCTTCCTCCCTCACAGCGCTTGGGCCACCACCCGAGTCCACTGGGCAACTCCATCAAATGAGCAATCTGTCTTTCTTTTCTGTCCCTTCACAAGTGAAGAATAAGTTGCTGGTGTTTATAGATCTCCCAGCAAAGGCAACCTTACACCGTGCCCTGGAGATTTCAAATTACTTTCCGCTTCTGCCTCCTCTCCAAGCTGCCTGCCTGTCCGTGTTACCTCTTCACGTTGTCTTCAGGCACTTCCCTGCTTGCGTGGGTGTGGAGGTCAGTGAAGGAGAAGTCGCCCCCCTGTGGGAAGGATCACACAGGTGTTTGGCTGGCCCCTGAGTGGGGCCAGCTTACACTCCAATCCCCACAGTACTACTCGGATTCTCAGAACTTCACAGCAAATCCACTGAGTCACTTTATTCCTTTTCCAGCACTTCTGCCCCTCGAAGCTTCCCTGCAATTCAGTGAAGCTGATCCTGTGGGAGAACTACCCACTTGAGTGATTCAGGCCGCCTTCCTCACCTCCCACTCCAAGAGCAAAGAGCCAGGAGGTCATCCCTAGTCTGCCATTTTTGACAATCCTGGGTAAAGCAGTTTTTATAGCAATTTGATTTTTTTTAAAAAAAACCTTTACCCTTTTAAAATTTTTATTTATTTATTTATTTATAGTTTAAAATGTGCACCGTTTGGGGGATGGTCATGCTGGAGACTCAGACTTGTGGGGGGAGAGGGGAAAGGGCATTTATTGAAACCTTAAAATCTGTACCCCCATAATATGCCAAAATAAAAAAAATTAAACCAAAAAAAATGAGTTTTTAGTGTTAGCATTTTAGCTAGAACTGGCTGCAAGGTTTTTAGGTAGACTTTCAATTGTAAATACCATAAACAATGAGTTATCTTAACATCAAAAAAAAGTTAGCAGGTTTCAGAGTAGCCAGAAAAGAAAAGAGAGAAATAAACTTGAGACAATTTAATAAGTGTAGGTCGACCATTTCAGCTCTGAATTTTATTTGATGTAATTTTGCCCTTTTGTGAAAACTTGTGCACAAGAATTAGTTATAACCAGCTGGAGCCCTAGAAAACCTGGTGTGCCTTTCAATCTTTTTATTTACAAAAATACTTGCAAGTAAAGGTGCGCAAACCAACTGGGGTGCCCAACAGTCATTCTTTTTGTTTCTCCTTGTTTGTAAACAATTTTTCTTATAGAAAAGCCAATTGAGATTAATTTTAGGATAAAAAGACAATGGAGAAGACCTTTTAGAATGCACTTTAAAACTTAAATTTGCATCCCAAACAACAATTCCTAGGAAAAGAACCAGCTCAGAATAAACCAAGACTATTAACTAAAAATGGGAGGTTCGGATCTCAGGAGGACTTATCAGTTCCCACCAAAGGAGACCCTCAGAGTCGGAGGGCCTAAAAGGGCCATGCCGGTACCTAGCGCCGAGTTCGCACTGCTCCTTAGGCGGTCCTGAGTCTTTTCTGAGATCTTGTTCACTATGCTGCACACTGAGATGTTAGAGAAGAGGCAGCCATTTTCTTTGACATGACCAAATCTTTAAATTCATAATATCCTCTTGCTGATGAACTACACGCAAGGCTTTAACAACTTGCTGCCAGCTATGTAAACTTGCTGAACTTAGCTGAACTTTTGATTGAGATTAAAACCAGTAACAATGTTTCTGCACTAAAGCAAACAACCACTTTAGGGTTCCTTCTTTTACTTTCACCTCCACAGAGTTTAACAACCCTGAATTAACTTTCTGTATTCCCGCTCTGTGGCGGAAGGGGTATTTCTCATGTTTCCCAAGAGTCCCCTGTTGGGTGATCATTAGCCAAAGGGGTGCCCTCTTGGTTCCCATATTTTCCCGAGAGTACCTTGTTGGATGCCACTTACCAGTAGCCAAAGGGGTACCTGCCCAGTCCTCCACCCTGAAATGACACAGACCCTGCTTGCTGCGCCAGTTGTCGTGGCCTATTTTCAGGACAGAGGATGAACACAGAACATAAAACACAAACGTGCAGAATACAAAGAAAAACGCAGACACACATACAAATGGTTAACTCGAGTCCTTAACATATTTTGAATATTAATCCTTTATTAGAAATGTGATTTACAAATATTTTCTTCCATTGTGTGGATTGTCTTTTCATTCTGTTGATACTGACCATTGATGCATAAATTTTTAATTTTAATAAAGTCGAATTTATCTATTTTTTGATGTTTGTACACTTTGTGTCATATCTGAGAAATTACTGGAAAATCCACTTTCTGTAGGTTTTCCCCTATAATTCTTTCTTAGAGTTTTATAGTTTTAGCTCTTATGATTAGGTTTTTGGTTATTTTGAAATAATTTTGTATATGGTGTAAAGATCCAACATCCTTGTCCTGCATGTGTACATCCAGTTTTCCCTGATTTGCCTGATGTAACTGATTATTAAAAAGACATTTCTTTCCTTATTTAACAGTCATGGAGGGGAGGAGCAAGGTGGAGGATGAGAAATACCTCCAGCCAGAGCATCGCTGCAAGAAGGAGAAATTTTAGATGAAAGAGAAAAAGCCAAATAGACAAACAAACATAGATTGGATGAGGGTCAGAAAGAAGGGTTCCTGAACCTACAGGAGACTCCACGGGAAGAGGTTGTGTAACAGAACTGGAAGGCGAAAGGCATCATCAGGTATTAAGCCCAGAGAGGCTTGGAGACCAGTGAGAAGGGTAGGTGGAGTGGTTAAAATTCCCCTCCTTTGTATCTCGGACTGCTGGTGAGCTTCCAAGCTGCTGGAGAGACCTGCTCTCATCAGTACAGACACTGCTGCCACCAGTGAGCAGACAGCTTCTTGCAGACAGGACACCAGGCTCCAAGCTCCCTCTGGGCACCTCCCATTCCACAGACCCACACCAGTTGGCAGGCCTCATATTGCTTCTCTACCCACTGGGTGCCTTCGTCCTCCCTGGGGGGGGGGCTCAACTCCTCAGATTCCATTTGGCTCATCCCCACACAGATATTTCCTAACTCCAGCCCAGACAGCAGGAGCCACAGGGGCCCAGTGGGCCACGGGAGATCTGTGGGACTCCAGAGCATGGTCATTCTGGGAGGACTGCCTCCTGGAGAGAGTGTCAGAGACTACAGGTGTGCAGTCCTTCCTCCACCTAGTCCATCATTCTTCCCTTCCCTTCCCCTATAGCTGGATGAAGACAGAGACAATTTAACAACCAGTAGGAGGCATCCGCAGGGAACAGGGCTTAGACCTTTCCTTTTGAGGCCCTGTAGTGAACTGAGGGGTGCTCAGACTGTGAGCTCCATACCTGCTGGCCTTTCCTGGTGCTACTTGCCAAGTCGCTCCAGCAGAGCAGGGCAAACCCCAAGGTAGAGGGACATTGATCCAGTTGAGCACCCCACGGTTGACTTGGGACCAGCATTCTTCTCCATGGCATAGTCTGGGATTCATTTCCAGGGTCTGAGTAACAGGCCTGCAGACCAGATCCTGTACACCGAGGTCTCAATCGAATTGCTCAGGGGCACAGAAGATATATATATATATATATATATATATATATATATATATATATATTTAATTAATTTAATTTTAATTCAGGATATTATGTGAGTACAAACATTTTGGTTACATGTGATGTGTTTGCCTTGCCCAAGCCAGGGCTACAAGTGTGTCCTTCCCCCATACGGTGTGCTCCTCTTTCATTAGTTGTGGGTTTACCACCCACCCCCTACCTGACTGGCACCTAATGAGTATTACTACCATGTGAGCACCTTAGTGTTGATTAGTTAGTACCAATTTCATAGCAAGTACATGTAGTGCATGTTTTACCATCCTTATAATAATAATACCTCACTTCGAAGGATGGGCTCAATTTCTACCAAGGACAATATAAGAGATGCTAATTCACCATTGTTTTTTGTAGTTGAGTAGTATTTGATGGTATACATATACCACATTTTTTATATTTCAGCATATTAAGGGGAACAAATGTTAAGGTTACGTATATTTCCCTTGCCCCGCCCCCCTGGGTCAGAGCTTCAAGAATGTCCATCCTCCAGACAGTGTGCATCGCACTCATGATGTATGTTTATACCCATCCTCTCCTCCCCTCTCCTACCTGCCCAATACCTGATGAATGTTATTCGCATATGTCCACTTAGGTGTTGATCATGAAACTAATTTGCTGGTGAGTACATGTGGTGCCTATTTTTCCATTCTTGGGATACTTCATTTAGTAGAATGGGATCCAGCTCTATCCAGGAAAATACAAGAGGTGCTATATCACCATTTTTTTCTTATAGCTGAATAGTACTCCATGGTATACATATACAACATTTTATTAATCCACTCATGTATTGATGGGCACTTGGGTTGTTTCCACATCTTTGCAATTGTGAATTGTGCTGCTATAAACATTCGAGTGCAGGTGTCATTTTTATAGAGTGTCTTTTGTTCTTTTGGGTAGATGCCCAGTAATGGGATTGCTGGATCAAATGGTAGATCTACTTGTATGGCTTTCAGGTATCTCCAAATTGCTTTCCACAGAGGTTGAACTAGTTTGCAGTCCCACCAGCAGTGTAGGAGTGTTCCTCACTCTCCGCATCCATGCCAACATTTATTGTTTGGAGACTTTTTTTTTTATTTTGGCATGTTATGGGGGTACAAATTTTAAGGTTTCAAAAAATGCCCTTCCCCCCTTCCCTCACAAGTCGGAGTTTCCAGCGTGACCATCTTCCTGATGGTGCACATCTCACTCATTATGTATGTATATACCTGCCCCTCCCCCCTCCCACCTGCTCGATGCCTAATTACTGTAGTTCCTATGTGTCCACTTAGGTGCTGCTCAGTCAATACCAGTTTGCTGGTGAGTATATGTGGAGTTTGTTTTTCCATTCTGTGATACTTCACTTAGTGTTTAGAGACTTTTTGATACAGGCCATTCTCACTGGAGTTAAGTGATATCTCATTGTGGTTTTGATTTGCATTTCCCTGATTATTAGAGATGTTGAGCATTTTTTCATATGTTTGTTGGCCATTATTGTGTCTTCTTTTGGAAAGTTTCTGTTCATGTACTTTGCCCCCTTTTTGATAGGGTTGTTTGATTTTTCCTTGCTGATTTTCCTGAGTTCTAAATAGATTCTATTTATCAGTCCTTTATCGGATGTGTAGCTTGCAAAAATTTTCTCCTATTCTGGAGGTTGTCTGTTCGCTCTCATGACAGTCTGTTTGGCTGTGAAGAAGCTTTATAAGTTGATCAAATCCCCTTTATTTATTTTTATTGCTGCTGTGATTGCCTTTGGGGTCTTCTTCATAAATTCTTTACCTAGGCCAATGTCTAGAAGAGTATTTCCAATGTTTCCTTTAGAATTCTAATAGTTTCACACCTTAGGTTTAAGTCTGTTACACAGCGTGAGTTGATTTTTGTGAGAGGTGAAAAGTGTGGGTCCTGTTTCAGTCTTCTACATGTGGCTATTCTGTATTCCCAGCACCATTTATTGAATTAGAATTCTTTTCCCCAGTGTACGTTTTTGTCTGGTTTGTCAAAGATTAAATGGCTATATGAGGATGTTTTTATATCTGGGTTCTCTGTTCTGTTCCACTGGTCAATGTCCCTGTTCTTGTGCCAGTCACAAGCTGTGTTAATTACTATAGCCTTGTAGTATAGTTTGAAGTCTGGTAAATTGATACTTCCCATTTTGTTTTTCTTGTCTAGTATTACTTTTGCTATACGGGGTCTTCTCTGGTTCCATACAAAGCATAGAATTTTTTTTTTTTATATCTGTGAAAAAATGATATGGTGTTTTAATAGGGATTGCATTGAAATAGTGTTGGAAGTCCTTTCTATAGCTGTCAAACAGGAGAGCCAAATTACGGGGATCCAAATGGGAGCAGAAGAG
>VSMD01025444.1:0-24531 GCA_008750895.1 Mirza zaza | reverse complement strand
CAACTAATATATATAGAAAAAATTAGCCGGGCATGGTGGCACATGCCTGTAGTCCCAGCTACTCGGGAGGCTGAGGCAGGAGGATTGCTTGAGCCCAGGAGATTGAGGTTGCTGTGAGCTAGGCTGACGCCACGGCACTCACTCCAGCCTGGGCAACAAAGTGAGACTCTGTCTCAAAAAAAAAAAAAAAATTATAATCATACAATGCATATTGTTTTATAACATGGCTAACATAGCTAAGTCTTACATGGTACATTTATTTTTATTTATTTATTTTTTTTGTATTTGGGAATAAGCACGTAGTTTGGTCGTATTATACTTTTGTTGGTACTTTCCTTGGGAGTGGTCATGATTTGGAGGATGCATAGTACCATGGGAAGGAAAAGAGTTGGGCTACTTTTCTTAGGGCACTTAGTTAAGCACTCTTTGATACTTAACCACGGTATATGCAAATCAGGGAAGGCTTGGGTTGGCCAGGTAAGGTAGCCAGGTAAGGTTTTTCCCTACTATCAGTGCTTCCTCAGTTCATAAGAGAATCATTTCAAATCTTACTATTTGAAGCCTCTAAATTACTCTGCAACCTCTGGAATGGTGATTTAAGTGAAATTCAGTTGAACTATATTTATATTCCTTTAAAATGAAATCCATATAAATCTGTTAATACCTCTACTTCATATTTAGGCAAATTTAGTAGATGTCATGACATCAGAGCTGTCCTAACTAATACTGCTCTTGTATTTTTTAGTCGTTAGCCATAGGGTTCTTAAGTCTGATGTAGATTTTATAGCAGATTAAATACTAGTTAATTTTTAATTATCCCACCTGCTTTAGCTTACTGGGTTGGTAGTATATACACCTCATAATTTTATGATGGAAGGTCAAACATTAATTCTTCTTTAAGTTGATGGAATTATGATGCTTAGTATGGTTTTCTTAATAGCAAAAGGTGCCACTGCCCTAAGGAAAGTGGGATAATTAAACATCTCACCACAGTAATCAGCTTGTAATGGTGATGGTGGTAATTTTGAGTTAATTAGAAAACTTTGGTGGTATACACATTTATATTCTGCTGCCTTAGGAAGAAAATGCCACATGCCCAAGTTAAAGACTCTATTCTGTTGTTCTGTATAGTGCGTAGCATATCCTGTTTTTTTTTTTCTTTTTAAATTTTAATTTTTTTCTTTTTTAATTTTTTTCTTTTTTTTCTTTTTCCCCTAAATGTAAGAACATGTTCTGTAATAATATCCTGGTTTTTTTGGTAGCTCCACAAAACCTCTTAGAGAAGCTTGTCTGAATTCTTAGGATAACTATGCATGTCATCACCTGCCCTGGTTGAGCATGGTCTAATGAAGACATACTTTATACTTTAGCAGTCTATAGCCCAAGGATGTACCTTGTACTTTTTTTTTTTTTTTTTTTGAGACAAAGTCTTGCTTTGTTGCCCAGGCTAGAGTGAGTGGTGTGGCGTCAGCCTAGCTCACAGAACCTTAAGCGATCCTACTGCTTCAGCCTCCTGAGTAGCTGGGACTACAGGCATGCGCCACCATGCCTGGCTGATTTTTTCTATATATATTAGTCAGGCAATTAATTTCTTTCTATTTATAGTAGAGATGGGGTCTCGCTCTTCCTCAGGCTGGTTACGAACTCCTGACCTTGAGCAATCTACCCGCCTCGGCCTCCCAGAGTGCTAGGATTACAGGCGTGAGCCACCGCGCCCGGCCTACCCTGTACTTTTGAGAACTCCCTGAGGGGAGAGGTCACATTTGGTTTCCAGGGCCTCCCAAAGGTTGTTGGAAGAGTGAAGGAAACGAAGACATTCATGAGGTTTAACCAGGCAAATCTAGGCAGAGGCATTTGGGGCAATGCTTTTTTTGTGTGTGTGTGGGGGAATACTTTTTATATTTGGAATACTTTAAAAACAGATGATGGTGTACATTTATGAGACAAGACAAAGTCAGAAGGAAGTAATGGTGGAGTTTGGAGTTTAGCCATTGAAGGGCCAGGACCAATGTACTCCATGAGAAGAATCAGAGTGGTAGGGGTTGAATCCTGACTGTGCCACTTACTGCCTTATGACGTTGGCAAGTCATTTAATCTCTGAGCTACATTCTCCATCTGTCAAGAATGAGTTATAGGCCGGGTGTGGTGGCTCACACCTGTAATCCTAGCACTCTGGGAGGTCGAGGTGGGTGGATTGCTCGAGGTCAGGAGTTCGAAACCAGCCTGAGCAAGAGCGAGACCCCGTCTCTACTATAAATAGAAATTAATTGGCCAACTAATATATATAGAAAAAAATTAGCCAGCCATGGTGGCGCATGCCTGTAGTCTCAGCTACTCAGGAGGCTGAGGCAGAAGGATTGCTTGAGCCCAGGAGTTTGAGGTTGCTGTGAGCTACACTGAGGCCATGGTACTCACACTAGACTGGGCAACAAAGCGAGACTCTATCTCAAAAAAAAGACTGAGTTATAGTCTCCTCCTTACAAGATTATTGTAAAGATTAAATGAAAGACTGTGGTTGGCTACCTAACACAGTGTCTGTGACAAGGCAACAACTTCTTAGTCATTGTTAGTTTCTTCCTTTTTGCTCTTTATTTGCTTTGCATGATTGTGTTGCTAGGAATGATAACTTGCTTGGCCAACATTACTACCTCTGTTGTCCTCATGCATTCAAGTAATCCCCCATAGCTGCTTCATTGCATCTTAAACATAAAGTCAAAAATTTTTAGAGCTGGGACAGATTTGTGGGAAACCCAGGCTAAAAAAGGCAAATGGCATGTCATACTTACTGGTTCAAAGTAGATCTGGGACCAAAGCACAGGCCTCAGGACTCTGGTTTCCACCATACCAAGACTCCTGGGGATGCTTTATTCTTTTGTGAAGGGTGCGGACATGTAAGACATGTGGACTGATTTTTAAATTGACTCTTAAATTACAAGTCTTTGGAGAAATACCTTGTAAAATAAAGCTTGAGGTAATTTAGCAGTGGGTTAAGTCAGTTCATATAATACACTGTCATTATGAAGGTTAGCTGGATCTCGCAGTAGGTTACCAAACCCTTAGGGCAGAGCTGCTTGCATCTGATTAATGATTTCAGAATAATTGTACTGCTGTCAGGAAATTGTACGGTTTTGAAAGTTAAGAGCCCTTTGTGTTGTGATTTCAAAGGCAGTGAATTTTATATTTTTGGCTAATTTTATATCATGTAAAATTTAAGATTTTGAAGATTAACTTGATATGGTTCATATTATAGGAGAATATGCATCTGGATTTTCTTGAAATTTATCTACCTGCTTATAGGGGTTTATATTGCTTGACTTCTTGTGACTCCTTTTCCCATCTGTTTTGTAAGAGGCACCAGGAAGGTCATTTGAGGGCCACCTGGTTTTGTTTTCTTTACTTCTTTTAAAAGCATTGGAGATAATCTTACGATACAAAGAATACTTATAAATCAAGAACAAGAAAAAGAACAGTGACCCAGTAGAAAAACTAGGCACATGACATAGAAGGCTGACATGTGGCCTTCTTAATCATATGTTGGCAGCAGGTGAAGAGAGCAGTATCCAGCTGCAGACTGCCTGGACTCAGATCCTGATGCTGCCACTTACAAGCTCAAGCAAATTCTTAAAGTCTCTTTGACTCTATTTTCTTATTGGTAAAGTGAGGATTAAATAAATTAATAAATGTCAAAGCAATTAGAACAGTGCTTGGCCCTTGGTGATCAATAAATTAGTTGTTATTGTTGCTATATTCTGATTACTTTTTTAAATGATGCCTGGCCTTGGCCGGGCGTGGTGGCTCACGCCTGTAATCCTAGCACTCTGGGAGGCTAAGGTGGGCGGATTGTTTGAGGTCAGGAGTTCGAAACCAGCTTGAGCAAGAGCGAGACCCCCATCTTTACTACAAATAGAAATTAATTGGCCAACTAATATATAGAGAAAAAATTAGCCAGGCATGGTGGCACATGTCTGTAGTCCTAGCTACTTGGGAGGCTGAGGCAGCAGGATTGCTTGAGCCTGGAGTTTGAAGTTGCTGTGAGCTAGGCTGACGCCATGGCACTCAGTCTAGCCTGGGCAACAAAGCAAGACTCTGTCTCAAAAAAAAAAAAAAAAAAGAAAAAGAAAAAATGATGCCTGGCCTCACTCATCATAGGAGAAGTGCCAGTTTACACAAAACTGAGATGCCATGGTAATAGGCTGTGTGGGAAGAGTGTGGGTAAACAGGTTCTGTCTTGCATTGATGGCAATTTTATATATTGGTACCACTGCATTAGAGGACAGTTGGAAGTTGCTATAGGTAAAATAGCTTATTAGACTTTGACCTAGCAATTCCATTTTTAGGGATTTATCTTAGAAATTTATGTATAAAATGACACATATAATATATACAAGCAATAATTGCAGTTGTGTTCCAGCAAAAGACTAGAAATCTCTCAGTAGGAAACAGGTAAATTGTTAAATCCATGTAATGGAATGCTATAGTACCATTGAAAAGAAATGAAGTAGGTCTACACGTGCTAATATAGAATGATTTCTGTAATATACTGTTAAGTAGGGAGAAAAGCTTCTATTCGTGTTTTTGTTTTTGAAGCTGCACATACATGCATATATATCGTGCTTATATGAGTGTACACTGTCTCTGGAAGAAATTATAAACCAGTGGATTACAATAGTGGTTGCCTTTGAGATGAGGGTCAGGGAGGGATGGTAGGGAGAGTTAGTTTCTTCTACCCTTTTGTATTATTTGAAACAAATTTTTTTTAATCATGTACATGTATTACTTCCTCAAATCCTTTACCTGTCCCCACCAACACAAACACACACGTCAGAACATTCAGATGCTACTCGAGTTGTCTGGCTGCTGTACAGTGACAGGGAAGAGCCTGATGTGATGGTGTTTAATCCTTATTGAATATGTGGTGTCATACTTGGGACTGAGAGCAGGTCTTTGACCAGGTCAAAGACCAGGTACCTGGTCTTTGTCATCCAAGATGGTGCTGTTGGGAAAAGGCTCTCTGGATGGGGGAACTGAGGCCTTGGCTAAGTATACTCAAGTCCCGAGGCTCCCTCTGTGTGTGGTGCTATTTGAAGGTGCTGGAGCCAGAAGGAACTTGGTCTTGAGCGTCCCTCTCTTGGCTATTTTGGAAGTCTAGGAAGAGGGTGAGTAGGAAGCACATGTGGAACAGATAAGCACTGATAGTAAGTGAGCAAGACAAACAGCTGGTTCTAGCAGGCTGTCCTATCATTGTAGAAACAGGCCCAGATTTGAAGGTAGAAGAATTGGGTGCATTGCCGGGGAAAGCGAGTGATCCATTTAACTAAAGGTGGTTCATTTATTCTGGAATTGGCTTTTGTTAACAGGTCTTTTATTTTTAAAGTTAGCTAAATGGCTATTTGATTTCTTCCTGGAATCCTTTTTGTGTGTTCCAGCAGAGATGTTGGCTTATTTATAGGAGTTGGTCGAAGCCAGAGTCATGGTGGATGTAGGGAAGTGGCCAATCTTCACTCTGCTGTCACCTCAAGAAATTGCATCTATTCGGAAAGCATGTGTCTTTGGCACTTCAGCCAGTGAAGCACTCTACGTTACTGACAATGATGAGGTAAGTCTCTCTGAAAACCTAGAGTTTAGTTTCAGGGCTTACTTTGGGATTGGGCTTCAAAGTGTGCCATTCGAAGACAGAGAAAAGGCAGGGGATAAAGAGAACCTGAAGTTCAGGAAGACCATGCCTTTGATACAGCTTCTCTCTTCTTTCAGTGTTGTGATTTATACCCCTCTACTCCATACTACTGTTTGAGTTTCGTGGTATAGCCAAATTTTCTAAAACTTTAGTAATGCCAGCAGAGGTTGAGTGTTTTCTAACAATCTTATCAGTTCCTTCTTACCTACTGAGTTATCTAATTGAATTTGAAGTGTCTTATTTTCAGAGCAGAGAAAGGAGCTTTTACTGTAGCCTTGTGCCAAATGACTCCAACAAAACCATTTTTTTTCTAGGTCTTTGTATTTGGACTGAACTATAGTAACTGTCTAGGAACTGGAGATAACCAAAGTACGCTTGTACCCAAAAAGCTAGAAGCCTTATGTGGAAAGAAGATTAAAAGCCTTAGTTACGGAAGTGGACCACACGTCCTTCTCAGCACTGAAGGTAAAGAGAAACAAATCTAGCTTTTCAGTTTTGGGGAAGTCGGGCAGTTAACTCTAAGCTAAGAGGAGGTAAAGCTGTATTAAATAATTGATTTTGGACTGTTTGTTTCTTTTTTTCTTTTTCTTTTTTGAGACAAAGTTTCGCTTTGTTGCCCAGGCTAGAGTGAGTGCCCTGGCATCAGCCTAGCTCACAGCAACCTCAAACTCCTGAGCTCAAGCGATCCTTCTGCCTCAGCCTCCCCAGTAGCTGGGACTACAAGCATGCGCCACCATGCCCAGCTAATTTTTTCTATATATATTAGTTGGCCAATTAATTTCTTTCTATTTATAGTAGAGACAGGGGTCTTGCTCTTGCTCAGGCTGGTTTCGAACTCCTGACCTCAAGCAGTCTGCCCGCCTCGGCCTCCCAGAGTGCTAGGATTACAGGTGTGAGCCACTGTGCCGGGCCTGGACTGTTTCTTTCTTAATTTCTGAGGGGAAGTATACAAAGCAGGTTAAACACTTGAGGCTAACTCAGGAACAGCCATAGAGGAAGTCTTGCAAACTGGGCAGACTTCAGAGGTTTTAGACTACTTATATAAAGCTGTAGACGACTAGGTATAGCAAATGAAGTGGTCCTTCCAGCATAATTTTTCAGTGGATTTGTGGTTGCAAGGCAACTTTCAGGGTCTCTTTGGTATATTTTTATAAACACAGATCCTGCTGGTTTTCCTTCTTTGTATAGTTCCTGAATCATTTGAATGGAGAAATCTTAGTTTATTCCCTGGCATTCATGTGGGTTATATCAAAAGAATAGGGGATGTGGGTTGGGAGGCCGAGGCTGGCGGATTGCTTGAGGTCAAGAGTTCGAAACCAGCCTGAGCAAGAGCGAGACCCCCTCTCTACTATAAATAGAAAGAAATTAATTGGCCAGCTAAAAATATATATAGAAAAAATTAGCTGGGCATGGCGGTGCATGCCTGTAGTCCCAGCTACTTGGGAGGCTGAAGCAGAAGGATTGCTTGAGCCCAGGAGTTTGAGGTCGCTGTGAGCTAGGCTGATGCCACAGCACTCTAGCCGGGCAACAGAGTGAGACTCTGTCTCAAAAAAAAAAAAGAAAAAGAATGGGGGATATAGGTTGATAGATTCTCTGTCTCTCCAAGATCACTAAAGGAGAGTAGCATTTTTCTTTGGTAATTTATCAGCACTGTGGGTAACCAGCACTCTCTGAAAGTTTGTTATATAAAACTTTAAATGCTTCCTTTTATATTTTAGGCACATTAGCTTTTGCTTTCTCTTTTGCAGAGGTCCTCAGCGTTTTGTTGAATAGTAGTCTAGGGTGGCATTTGGGAAATGGTTTGCATCTCTGCCTTTCTGTGTCTAGGCTGAGGAATCGTAGCTTCCTTGGATGTTGTCATAGGCCTGAGTAGCTAGCGTTTTAATTGCCGGTAGCTCATCTCTGAATCCACTCCAAGTTCTCTGCATCTTTCATAAGCTGTGAGATCCAGAGCTGAGCATGATTGTCTAGTACAAGTCTAACTGGAGTTATGCATAATGAGGTGATTATCTCACTTCTGCTTTGTGTAATCATGCCTCATGGCATCATGCTGGTTCTTTCAAACAGTTACTGCATTACTGACTGGTTCGGCTTGTCAGCCATTGTGACCTAAGGATTTAATTTTTTCCTAGTACATATCAAATTTAATTAGTCCTTGATTTCTAACCATAAAATACTGAGGCAGGTTTTTTTAGAGCAAACGTACTAGAACATACACATTTAGATTCTTGGTTTTCTTCAAAGTGGTGACCTTAGGAAACTATAACTCTTCTTTTGGAATTATTTTCAGAGAACAGATCATACAGTTTTAAATATGTTGAGTGTGACATTTCATATCTAAATAAATAAAAAACTTTTTTGTGGGGATATCTTTCTGTGGTTAATTCAGTTTTGATTTTTATAACACGTTTTATACAATATACATCATGCTTTACATTACATGTCATGCATGTTGCATATGTGTTATATAGGTATTAGAAACAATCAAATAGTTTTGAAACAATTTTACTATTAAAACCATCCAATAGTATCAGATTTTTAGTGAAAATTAGAAGTCCTGTTGCCTTACCCCTCTTTACTCTTAGTAACAACTACTGTTTAGAGGGAACCACTTTTAACTCTTTTATATGTTTCTTCTGGTACTTAATCTCATATTTTTAAAAGAACATGCTTATACTCCTATTTCTAAATTTTAAATTTTAAATATTATCCTTTAACTTTCTGTAATGGCAGAAAGAATTTAGCTTTTCCCCCTACCTTCCCTCTCCTTATCATTTTAATATAGTGATATCATCATTTTGGTTAGTATTTATATTATTAGGACTATATGGTTATTTATAGCTGAGCTGCCTCCTTCTTTGTATAACTGTTTGTTTTTCTGGAGTTGATAATTGCCTCAGATTTTTTTTTCATTTACTTACTTTTCTATATAGCCATTGTTAACGTATGCCCAAACTCTTCCACAGAGCAGTACATTGTTTCACAGCACTTCTAAGTAGATCAGGTAATCTCTGGAGCCCTTGCTCCAGTCTGGACTGGTCAGTCTCTAAACCTATACGCTATTCACTTCACCTTCGTCCTCAGAAGTCCCTTCACTTTGTCCTTTCTGGACCCCCCGATTTTGTGTCTTATGTTGTCCTCTTTGGATTATGCCCTCATTTGGGTGAAACACATTCTCTAGAAGTTTCCAGGAAAGAGAGTAAGAGAGAATTGAGATCCTGTCCTAAAATGTCTTTATTCTACCCTAATGCCTGTCAGTGGTTTGGCCGGGCTTAGAATTCTAAGTTGGAAATCTTGTTTCCTCAGAATGTTGAAGTCTTTGTGCTTTTCAAGTTTCAGGGTTGCTGTTGACTTTCTGACTTTTGCTATTTTGTATATGATTTTTTTTCCTCGTTGGAAGTGTTAAGGATCTTTTCTTTATTCCAAGTGTTATGAAATAATTATGACTCTGGTATAATTTTTAATTGTATTGGCCATTCTTATAGGCCTTTTAATCTGGAAATTCTTTCATTTCTAGAAAATTTTCTTATAATATTTCATGACAATTTCCCCTCTCTGTATTCTCTGTTCCTTCCTTTTTGGAATTTTTCTTAGAAGGAAGTTAGAGATTCTGTACTGATCTTCCTTATTTTCTTTTATTTTCTCTCCCATCTATGTTCTGGGAAATTTCTTCGATTTTATCTTATAACCCTTATGTCAAATTTTAACATTTCTTCTGTTACATTTCCACGTACTCTTTCTTGTTCTTTAAGTGTTCCTTTCTAGAGCTTCCTGCTGCTGTTTCATGGATTCAGCATCTTCTCTTTGAGGCTATTTATAATTGTAGGTTATTCTTAAGTCATCTTCTATTCTCTACACATTGTTTCTTTTTCTCCTCCCAAATTTCTTGTTTCTCTTTGTTTTGGTCTCTGACTTTCGTGTTAGAGGCTTTCTTCTCAACTGTGGCGACCCTTGATTGTCGGTTCACAGGTAAGAGCAGGGCACTTTACACACGTTGGGATTCTGTGTTCATGTGTGTGGCTCGTCAAGTACTGAGGGAGGTAATAACTGTGAATTTCTGTAGAGTAGAATCCCCCGGTTTCCTGACCTGGGGATATAAAGCTTTTTTGCCAGCTTTCTGGGAGCTGAGCAAGGGAAGCGTAGGATCTTGGTATTTAGTAAGTGGACTTATAATTCTCCTTTTCTCACTACAGTGCCTCGTTGCTGCCTTCAGGGCCCCCTGGATCATTTTCTCTTTGAGCTTGTTTCACTCTCACATCCTTGGGTAATTTTGCTCATCTCTTAAGCCTCACATGGTCCTAAAGAGTCATCATTGGTCTGCTAGAGACAGTGTGGCCAGAGCAGGGCTGGGGAAGCGGGTGCTGGTGTCCAGGGGGTTGTGTTGCTTTGAGGGCTTCACCAGGATTTGGGACTAACAGCCATCTCGTGATGGCATTCACCTTTCTGGAGCTTCATCAAGGAAAAAGGAAAGAGCAGTATATGTATACCATCTTACAAATAGTGGCTGGCACCTGGCTTGGGTGGCACAGCTGATTGGGTGGCCCAGGCTCTCGTCCATGAGGAGTAAGAGCCGTGACCATGCTGTACTCAGGTCATGGCTGCTGTGCGTTTCTGTTTACCATCATTATTGGGCACGTGTGCATGAAAAGACTCCTAAGTGTCACCTGGGTGCCAAACATGTTCCTCTCTGCCCCTGTTACATAATAACTGTCCTGCCTCTTCCTATCAATGGGGTCATTTGCCCCTGGCAGGAGGGCGACTCTTCTTTTCTGTTGGACTTTGGCTAGAGGATCAGAGTTCCTGTGGCAGCCTTCAACGGGACTCTCACTGTGTCCCTTTAGTGGAAATGTTCTCCCTCTGGGAGCCAGGACTTACAAACTTGTGGAAACTAGAATTGCAGGGACAGGAAACCCAAATTCCCCAAGTCATTCACTGGGAGTGGTGGTCAGCAGGGCCTCTTATATATCCACTGTTGGCTCCTGGACCCAGGTATTCTACCTGTTAGAGACACAGCACCATATAGTAGCCATTGATTAAAGAATACACTTCCTTGGGGGGTGGGGGGGAAAGGGCATTTATTGAAACCTTAAAATTTGTACCCCCATAATATGCTGAAATAAAAAAAAGAATACACTTCCCGTGGTGGATGGCATCCCATCCACACATGGCATCATCTCCAGGCTGGTGCCTCAGCCAGTGGTGCCTTTGGCCAGCTCGTCCATCATGTTCTCTGGCCAGCAGCTTTTGTGTGGTACAGTATCTCATAGGACCTATGAACCCATGGTCATATGCACACACTGCTGCACCTCTTTTGCTGTAAAGTTGATCCCTTGGTTTGATGAGATGGTTTGTGGGATCCTGTGTGAGTGGATTAAATATTCTGTAAACTCTCAGATAGTGGTGCCAGCTAAGGCGCTCTGGGCAGGAAACCCATACCTGGATTATATGTTGATTTCTGTCAATAGAAATGTCTGTTCCTTGTAGGATCCAATAGGTCCACTGTGATCAACTTGTCACCAAATGGTTGGTTGATCTCCCTGAGGAATGGTGCTATGTTGGGGGCTCTGCATTGGTCCCTGTTACTGGCATAGTGGGTGTTTGGCAATGGTAGTAGGCTAGATCAGCCTTGATAAATAGGAGCCTGGTCTTCTGTTGTGTTAAGATGTCATTTGCATTTTTCTTCTTAGGAGTGAGATTGAGTGTCTTTTTGTATGGTTAAGCACCACTTGGTCTTTTTCTTTTGTGTTTTTAGGAGCTCTTTGTATGTTTGGGATATTATCTTTTAGTGATATAAAATATTTTTTCCCAGTGTTTAATTTTTTCTTTGCTCATTGTTTTATTTCCTTGTAAAAAAATTTTTTTTAAATGTAACTAGATATATCAGTCTTTTTTCTTATTGTTTCTGGATTTTTGAGTCAGGAAAGTTTTCTATATTCCCAGCTTATGAACAAATTCACTAATTTTTTCCTTCTAGATCTTATACAGTTTTATTTTTTACTTTTAAATTTCCGATTTATTGAGAAGTTATGGTGTATGGTATGACGAATTAATTTTTCCAATACGACTGTCTAGTTATTTATTTCAATCCAAGTCATTTTAAAATAATTCAGACAAAGCTGGGCATGGTACCTCACGCCTATAATCCCAGCACTTTGAGAGGCTGAGGCGGGAGGAGGATCATTTGAGCCCAGTAGGTAGAGACCAGCCTAGGCAACATAGTGAGACCTCTACATAAAAAAAAAAGAAAAAGAAAAAGATAGAAAGAAAGCTTAGCTGGTGTTGTGGCCCGTGCCTGTAGTTCCAACTATTCAGGAGTCTGAGGCAGAAGGATCGTCTGAGCCTAGGAGTTCAAGCTGCAGTGAGCTATGATGGTTCCAGCTGCACTCCAGCCTGGGTGACACAGAGAGACCCTGTTTCTTATAAAAATGCAGACAAGCTGGGCGTGGTGGCTCAGGCCTGTAATCCTTGCACTGTGGGAGGCCGAGGCGGGAGGATTGCTTGAGCTTAGGAGTTCGAGACCAGCCTGAGCAAGAGTGAGACCCCGTCTCTACTATAAATAGAAAGAAATTAGCCAAACAACTAAAAATAGAAAAAAATTAGCCAGGCACAGTGGCATGTGCCTGTAGTCCCAGCTACTTGGGAGGCTGAGGCAGGAGGATCACTTGAGCCCAGGAGTTTGAGGTTGCTGTGGGCTAGGCTGACGCCACGGCACTCTAGCCCAGGGCAGGAGAGTGAGACTCTGTCTCCAAAAAAAAAAAAATGCAGACAGAGGAGCTTCCAGGTTGGTGAACATGTCACGGTGCTGTGGCCAGGGAGGGCATGGCAGCTCTGCGTAGTCCACCCCTTAGTTACCTTGCTGTATGCTTCTACTCTATTTGGCTGTTCTTGAGTTGTGTTTCTTATAAGAATCTGATTATACGTTCCAAAGACAGCCACACAATGGGAGTGAAGATGCCTCCAGCTGATGCCAGCTCCCAGCCGTTGAGTCATCCTTAGCCTTTGAATCTTCCTGAGATCACACATATCATGGAGCAAAGACAAGCCATCTCCATTGTCCTCTGTCCAGATTCTTGACATACAGAATAATAATAAAATGGTTGCTTTATGTAAAAAATAAAAATTAAGCCAGATTTCATGCCACTAAAATAGTCTGCTTGAGAGAGGCTCTGTGATTTTTGCTTCCTTTGCAACAGTCTACATCAGGCGTCCTCAAACTATGGCCTGCGGGCCACATGCTGCCTGCCTAGGACATTTATCCGGCCCGCTGGGTGTTTTTGCCTCCGCTGTCTGTCCTGCTTAACACCTGACTCATCCGGGGCCCATAGTGCGCACTCTCCAACGGTCTGAGGGACAGTGAACTGGCCCCCTGTTTAAAAAGTTTGAGGACCCCTCATCTACATCTCTGTACTTTGTGGATGAGTGACACATACACCTCCCAGGGGTTCCCTGAGACTTGGTATTTGATAAAGTGATGGTAAATATTAGTGTTGAGCTTTTCTGCATCTTCTTTCTTTTGGTTGGTACCTGACACAGAAACTGCTGAGATGAATCAAAGTGTTTAGAAAGTCTGATTTTTGTATATACAAATTTTGACTTCCAACCATGAAGCTGATCTTCCATCTATGTTAGCACCAAGTCCTTTCTTTAAAGATTTTACATCCATTTATCCTGTTCTCTCATCCGTCCCTCTCTCCCCCACCCCATCAGTGGTTTTTTTTTTTTTAACCTCTAAATTAGGAGATGTTTATTTTAATTTTTTTTTTTTTTATTTTGGCATATCATCAGTGGTTTTGTAATAAAGATAAAGGGGCAATGTGAAAGAAATGAAGGTTGGAGAATGAATTGAACAAAGTTCTGGGGAACAAAGTATAGGGGTTACCATTTCTTGGCACTGATTCTTTGTGTGCTTTGTGTGTAGATGGGGTGGTTTACGCCTGGGGCCACAATGGATATAGCCAGCTTGGGAATGGGACGACCAACCAAGGCATCGCTCCCATCCAAGTGTGTACCAATCTCTTGATCAAGCAAGTGGTCGAAGTAGCTTGTGGCTCACATCATTCAATGGCTCTGGCAGCTGATGGAGAAGTAAGTACACTGCTTTTGTTCTTTATTCTGTGTTTTTCAAATTGTGATGAAATACACATAAAATTTGCCATCTTAACTATGTTTAAGTATATAATTCATTGGCATTCAGTACCTTCACATTATTGTGCAACATCACCACTACCCACCCACAAACCTTTTTTCATCTTGCAAGACTGAAATTTCTGTACCTCTTAAACTCCTCATTCTTTCCTCCCTCTAACCCCTGGCAACCACCTTTCTACTTTGTATCCAGGAGTTTGACTACCTAAGGTACTTCATAGAAGTGGAGTCATACAGTATCTGTCCTTTTGCGACTGGCTTATTTCGCTTAGCACAGTGTCCTCAAGGTTCTCCCACATTGTAGCATGTGACAGGATTTACTTTCTTTTAAGGCTGAATAATATTCCATTGTATGCATATACTAAGTCCTCACTTACCATCATGGACAGGTTCTTGGAAACTGTGACTTTAAGCGAAACAACATGTAATGAAACCAGTTTTGTCATGGGCTAATTGATACAAGGAAGAGTTAAGTTCTTATGGTATATTTCTATTCACAAAAACATCACCAAACTTCTAAATAAAGACCCAAACCACATCTCATATTAAACATTGAAATAAATGTGAGCTACACATGTATTAAAGAAATATTAATAAAAACAAGAGGATTATTTACTCAAGTTTTGGTGAATCAGTGAGTGATGGTGGTCATAGTGGTGGTGAGGTTAAATCAAGGAATAAATGTTTGCAAATCAAAAACTGAGTAGTACGTCTACCACCACACAGTTCAAGAACAATTACAAACATGACAGCTTGCTGAGTGCTTTTGAACTGTGTTTATTGTCATGCACTTGTATGATAATCATCTACTTTATAAATTTTTATTTTACAATCATTTGCATTTTCATTTATTCATTTTCCAACTCACTTCAGTTCAGGGTCATGAGTGGCCTGAAGTTCAGGGTATAAGGAGCGGACACGCCCTGGACAGGATGCCATTGTGTCACAGGATACATCTGTGGGACTGTTAAAACACATGCACAGCTTAGACACAGCCTATCGTACAGAGCTTTGGCATGTGGGAGGAAACCGGAGCACCCAGAGAAAACCCACACAGTTGTGGGCAGGACGTGCAAACTACACACAGACTGTGGCCCTGGCCAGGAATCAGTTTCTTTTTCTCATTAATCTTATAACAAAACAACATTCTTGGCCGGGTGCAGTGGCTCACGCCTGTAATCCTAGGACTCTGGGAGGCCAAGGCGGGCAGATTGCTCGAGGTCAGGAGTTTGAAACCAGCCTGAGCAAGAGTGAGACCCCGTCTCTACTATAAATAGAAAGAAATTAATTGGCTGACTAATATATATAGAAAAAACTAGCCGGGGATGGTGGTGCATGCCTGTAGGCCCAGCTACTCGGGAGGCTGAGGCAGCAGTATTGCTTGAGCCCAGGAGTTTGAGGTTGCTGTGAGCTAGGCTGATGCCACGGCACTCACTCTAGCCTGGGCAACAAAGCAAGACTCTTGTCTCAAAAATAAAAAAACAAAAAGCAACATTCTTTGAGGACTTGCTGTATACCACATTTTGTTTATCTAGTCATCCATTGATGACTCTTGGGTTGCTTCTACTTTTGGCTATCATGAAAGTTCCTTGCTTTTTTTAAAAAAAATGAAACAATGACTGTTTTTGTATTTGGTATGATATGAACATAGTAGCCCTGTGTGTGTAGCTAAAAACATTGTGGGGACACACTCTTTCTCTAACTTAATCTGTATTATGTAAACAGTACCACTCTTGCTGACAGGATTTGACCTTAAGGCAGCTGAGTCTCGTGCTCTGCTAAGACTGCAAATCAGATTTGTGGAACAGTGTTTTGTACTTTTTTTTTTCTTTTAATGACCCCATCCTTTAAGGTCTATTTTGTTTTTCAGTATATGTAATGATGTTGGAGAAAATATACCACCTGTTCAGCCCCCAAGTTCTGTACTCACCTTAAAGGGACTCATCCTGCAGGTTCTCCCTTCTAATCTCTTCTATCATTTGTCCTCTCCATCTCCATCACCTTTGGTCAGGTCTTGTTGTCTTCTGCTTGAACTACTGCCACGGTCTCGTCTGTTCATAACTTTTTAATTGATCTACCCATTTAATTGATCACATCTCTATTCCCCTATGATTTCTGAAACACAAATTAGATCATATTGTTCCCCTGTTTAAAGTTCTTCCGTGGTGCAATAGTGATTTTACTAAGTAGGACAATTTATAGATGAAGAAGCCAAAAAGCTCCAGTTTTCATGGGTGGGATTTGCTGGAGCCAGGCATAGCACTCAGGCTTTATGCCTATAATCCACTGTTTCCTGGTGCATCTCTTAGTGGAACTACAGTTTCAATTTTTAAATGACAGGCAGCAGCATTGCAAAGGAACTTGCTATATTTGAGAAGTGCCAGAAGAATGATTGTTGAAATTAGCCAAAATTTGCTAATTTGTACAGGCTTGATTTCTGCTTTATTTTAACCTTAATCATATGTTACTTTGGATAATTGTGCTAAATATTGGCATTATTGTACTAGATATTCCTGTGAATATATTTTGAGGAAGTACTGCAGGTTATTTCTTTGTATCTGTGAAGTGAATCTGCATAGCACATATTCTTTAAGATATCAGCAGTGGGTTTTGCTGTTGTTGTCTTGGGCAGCATCCAACATGTGAACTTAGGTAGAAAGTTCTGACAGAGGAAAGAAAGAATTGTGGAGGCCAAACTCAGGATGTGTGCAGACCGTTTCCTGCAGGCAAATGAAGAGGGATGGAGGTAGGGGTCTTAGAAATTCTCCTGGTGTTAGAGGAAGTTATTTCCTCTACTGCCAACACCCCTTCCCTAATTCTTCTGTTTACATTGCTGTTTAGAAAGGTTTCCATGAAAAAGAATGAGTATTTTTGCCCAAAGAGTTGACCAGATTTTTTACGTTACTGATAGTTATGTTGCATATACCTTATTTCCTATTGATGCCATATTGAGCCAATATATAGAAGGCTGGCACAGTGGTGGTATATACCTATAGTGGCATGTACCTGCAGTCCTAGCTGCCAGGTAGGCGAGGCCAGAGGATCACTTGAGCCCAGGAGTTGAAGACCAGCCTGGGCAACATAATGAGACCCCCCCCCCAATTATATATATGCATCTGTATAGTTGCGATAATTATAGAGGCAGAGTAGCATAGTGGTTATAGAGCATAGGGAGACTGATTGAGCTTAAATTCCACTTGCACTTCTTACTAGCTGTGGAACCCCTATCAAGTCACTTAACCTCTCTGTGTTTCAGTTGCCACATGTAAAATGAGGATTATAATGTTACCTAGGCCAGGGACACTTTGCAGGATTACTAAAAGGATTAAATAGGTTAATGTGTGTAAAGCATTTAGAACCTTTTATCACATAGTAAATGCTCACTAAGTGGTTTTACTTTTATTTTATGATTGTGTTAGAGGCTGAATTTTCACTCTATTTTTTTTTTTTTCTTTTTCCCTTCTTTTGTAGGTGTTTGCTTGGGGTTATAACAACTGTGGTCAGGTGGGATCAGGTTCTACAGCAAATCAACCAACTCCTCGAAAAGTTACAAACTGTTTACATATTAAGAGAGTGGTTGGCATTGCCTGTGGTCAGACATCATCCATGGCTGTTCTAGACAATGGTGAGGTGAGCTCTCTCTCCATTCCTGCTCCCCCTCTACCTCCTTTTTCAATGAAATGTTGGTTTCTTCATGAGGTGTATGTATCACATCACGGAAGGAAGAGTGCTCTACTTTGGTAGCTCCATTGAGAGTTGACTGAGGAGTAGCCAGAGGATGTTTGCTCCTCAGGATGACTTTTTTAAATTCTAAGATTTGTCTCCAAGTAAAGATTCTGGTGTGTCTAAATTTTATTTTTGGCTAAGATCCAAATAGCCTAATGCTTATAGGTATCTGTGGCATTTAATGTAATGGATTAAAGAATTTGATACTACCCTTTCAATGAAAATGTCAACTGTGCAAATTTTTTAAAGTTAGCTGATAAGATAAAGTCTTGGTAGAACTACCCACCTACATCTTGAATGTTTGTTTATAGGACAAAGCAATCTGCAAAAGCAGATTTTTTTTTTGTCCTGATTGTTGTTAGCTACTTTTTAAAACTTACCCTTCAGTTATCCTCTACTGTGATCACCTTTGAGCTGATGATTATTTCTATGAAATTATCTCTGCTTGCAATTGCTACTTAAATGGGCCAGTTACTACCTGTGCATGTTTTAGTGCATGAAAATTATACAAATTTTGGACATAGACATTATGGCATCATGCATTGGGGTCCTGGCGTGCCTTAGAGTTTACTGAATGCTCACATATGTTAACTTATTTTTTATCAATTCTGATATCATCCTGGATGGCTTTACAATTCCTTGAGATAGCCATCAGATGTCCTCCATTTCTGTATTCTTCATTTCTCTTTTCTTTTTAAAAATAAGTTTAATTTTTAAATTATTAGTGTGTGGTTATTTTAACAAAGGAAGACAACAGGTGAAACAAAATAAAAAGTGAATGCCTTTTTCCATCTCTTGTTAATAGTTTCATGCATACCCTTTTGGACTTTTTTTCTGTAGACAGTTATATGGATGTTTATAATTGGTTAATTGGTTTTTTTTTTAAATGACATGATTATACTTACTGCTGCTTTTCTCTGCTGTTGCTCAGCTTGCTTCCTCCTGTCCCATTTGATAGCATGTATTTCTCTATGTCTGTTTTCAGACCATTTATACAGACCTTTTCATCCCAGTGGCTGTTTAGTTCAGTCTCTGTGGATGACCCACATCCAGAGCTCTACTGATGGACATTTCAATTTCTAATTTTTTGCCGTTATGAGTGATGTTACACCGATTTTCTGTGTTACACTGTGTGTGTGTGTGTGTGTCTTTGTACACTTAGGCAATTATTTTTATAGAATAAATTCCTGGAAATAGAATTTCTTGGTCAAGGTGTATGCCATTTAAAATGTTGATAGCTATTGCCAAATTTCCCTCTAGAAAGTCCCCACCTGTTACACTCTGGCATTGAATGAAAGTGCCTTTAACCATCTCTCACTAGGACCCTCAAGTCCACACTCCTTTCCCCTCCATGGCATTGCCCTGAAAGCCCCAGTGTACATCTGTGGCCCTGTGTTGCTGTGGGGCTTGGTGCCACACACATCTTGGGTTTCTAATTTGAGCTAGACCTTTATTTGTTCCTGGTCAATACTTTTTTCCCGTTATTACTGGCTGTTATAAACCTTTAACAGTCTTGTCAAACCTGTACCCAGTTCTGTTACTCTCAGCAGATGGACCCTCTTGGTCCAGACATTTAGGGTTCACCACGTGCTAGGAAGTCCCTGCTTATCCCCTTCCTCTCTACTCCCTCTCTTGGCCCCACTCCAGAGCTCACTGTGCTGAGAGACCAAATTAATTCCAAAATGGTCTTCCTGCCTCTAGTCTTATAAGCTCCTGTCACTCCTCATGTTGTGGCCAGAGGGATCATTCAAAATGCAAATTTAATTAATCTGTTTTGACATATTTCAGTGGAAAATTTAGTTCCATTTCCCTTTCCCTGGTGTGTGTTGGTCACTTTGTCTCCTGGCCCTTGCATTCCTTCTAAGTCTTTTCTATCTACCCCAGATGTGTGCAGCCAGGCCCACCTACTTGTCTTCTGAGCCAGCCTCCAACACATTCAGCGACTTCTGCCTGGAATGCCTTCTCCCTCATTCATCCTTCAACCCTGCTCAGATCTCCACTTTCTGAAAAGTCTTCCCTAAACTTTCTTCCTAGAGCTAAAGCCTTCCTCGCTAGTTCCTATAGTGCCTCGATTGTGTCTCTGTGGTAGTATTTGCTACCTGTCTGCAAAATATTTGCATTTGTTAATCTCCCTTGTTAAACTATAGCCAAAAACTTATTCCTGTTACTTTTCACAGAGTCCTGACATCCAGTAGGTGCTTAATAATTCTTAGCCTCAGCTTTCTCATGTATAAAACAGGAAAGAGTGACGTGCCCCAGGCTAAATAACTAATAAGTCATGGAGTAGGAACTGATGCCAAACTGCATCCTCACCCCAAAAAGATCTATTTGGAGATCAGTTGTAGGATCCTGCGGAGTAGATACGGTGTTGGAAGTATCTGATTTTTTGGGATGGACTGAATTTTTATCTCTTCCTTTCTACTAGCCTACTAGCAGGTTTAAAAGCCCATTCTTACCCTTTCTTTCCTCTCTAAGGTATATGGCTGGGGTTACAATGGCAACGGTCAGCTGGGCTTGGGAAACAATGGCAATCAGCTGACCCCTGTGAGAGTGGCAGCCTTGCACAGTGTTTGCGTGAACCAGGTACGTGTGGTGACCTCTTGGCTAGCCGGCCCCCTTCTACCTTCCCTGCTCCAACTTGGAGAAATATCGGAGGTTTACTCTTCAGTCAGTTTTTTCTGGCAATACCCTGTGCCTTCATCTTCCACATTTAATGTTATATCTTCCCTAAATTCCTACTAGGAGAAGGAAGACCGTGATGCAGGCACATTAATCTTGACAAGTTAAAAAAGACAAAAAAGAAAAAGAAAAAACTAATGGAAAAAAATTCAACAGTCTAAGGTTTAGGCTTTTCTAATGCTTTTTTAATGTTCTAGCAAATGTCAGTCCACACCCGATGATGAATTGGCATTCTGCACAAGCTGGCTGTAGCCTTTAAGTAGATGTTTCCCCTGCCCTTCCTGTTTTCCTGTTAATGGTAACCATTGAAATTTACTTGCAGATTGTCTGCGGCTATGCACATACTCTAGCACTAACAGATGAGGGCTTGCTCTATGCCTGGGGAGCTAACACATATGGGCAGCTGGGAACTGGCAATAAAAATAACCTGCTAAGCCCAGCACACATCATGGTGGAGAAAGAAAGGTAATTTGGCTGTGCTGTGCATTGTGTCTTGGGTCTGTGTGTGCATTGTGCCCTTGGGACTGTGTGTAGCAGAGCTATGGTGTTTGGCTTTGTGACTCTCCTGTTTATTAATATTCTTGTTCTGAACAAAAGAATATTGAGTACCAGCCAGAATGAACATAAAGTTGATGTAATTCTTAAGTAGCTTTCTGAGATTACCTCCTGTGATTGACAGGCATGAATGCATCTTGGTGTAATTCCTGCAGGTTCTTGTTTCCCATTTAGTGGGGAAGACAGAGGCTCTGTGACCATGTTGATATCCAAGATGTAATGTGAATTTTTCCTTTGAGCCAGCTAAAATAACTTTCCAATAAATATCCCCTTGAAAGGACATTATCTGTTTAAATATTGATTTGATGTAATGTGTATTACTGGAACAGATGCTTATTATTTGTTCAGCCAAATTGTGAGGTCTTACCCACTAAGTCTTGGAATATTGACTTCCAGCCCTGGTACTCTGCCTCAGAAGCATACTCCTGAGACGTGTAGGAAGTTTGCCCTGCTGTCCCTTTGTACTGGAATGCTCAGAGTCCGTGACCCCTCCACTAGTCCACTAGTGCTTACCAGCCTGATGCGTGTTCTGAGTTCTTTAGGGGGTGACAGAAAAAGTTGTCTCTGTGAGGAAATAGTATCTTTTTTTTTTTTTTTTTTTAAGACAGAGTCTCGCTTTGTTGCCCAGGCTAGAGTGAGCGCCGTGGCGTCAGCCTAGCTCACAGCAACCTCAAACTCCTGGGCTCAAGCAATCCTGCTGCCTCAGCCTCCCAAGCAACTGAGACTACAGGCATGTGCCATCATGCCCGGCTAATTTTTTTTTTTCTATATATATTAGTTGGCCAATTAATTTCTTTCTATTTATAGTAGAGATGGGGTCTCGCTCTTGCTCAGGCTGGTCTCGAACTCCTGAGCGCAAACGATCCGCTCACCTCGGCCTCCCAGAGAGCTAGGATTACAGGCGTGAGCCACCGCGCCCGGCCAGTTAATGTAATTCTTAAGTAGCTTTCTGAGATTACCTCCTGTGATTGACAGGCATGAATGCGTCTTGGTGTAATTCCTGCAGGTTCTTGTTTCCCATTTAGTGGGGAAGACAGAAGCTCTGTGACCATGTTGATATCCAAGATGTAATGTGAATTTTTCCTTTGAGCCAGCTAAAATAACTTTTCAATAAATATCCCCTTGAAAGGACATTATCTGTTTAAATATTGATTTGATGTAATGTGTATTACTGGAACAGATGCTTATTATTTTGTTCAGCCAAATTGTGAGGTCTTACCCACTAAGTCTTGGAATATTGACTTCCAGCCCTGGTACTCTGCCTCAGAAGCATACTCCTGAGACGTGTAGGAAGTTTGCCCTGCTGTCCCTTTGTACTGGAATGCTCAGAGTCCGTGACCCCTCCACTAGTGCTTACCAGCCTGATGCGTGTGCTGAGTTCTTTAGGGGGTGACAGAAAAAGTTGTCTCTGTGAGGAAATAGTATCTTTTTTTTTTTTTTTTAGACAGAGTCTCGCTTTGTTGCCCAGGCTAGAGTGAGCGCTGTGGCGTCAGCCTAGCTCACAGCAACCTCAAACTCCTGAGCTCAAGCAATCCTGCTGTCTCAGCCTCCCAAGTAGCTGGGACTACAGGCATGTGCCACCATGCCCGGCTAATTTTTTCTATATATTTTTAGTTGTCCAATTAATTTCTTTATATTTTTAGTAGAGACGGGGTCTCTCTATTTTTAGTAGAGACAGGGTCTCACTCTTGCTGAGGCTGGTTTCGAACTCCTGACCTTGAGTGATTCTCCTGCCTCGGCCTCCTAGAGTGCTAGGATTACAGGCATGAGCCACCGCACCCAGCCAGGAAATAGTATCTTGAAGACAGTATTTTTGCTACTGTATAAAGCCCCCAGAACTGTCAGCACATTTTTTATTTGTCTGCTTTCCTCATTTACTTTGATTTCTAGTCCATTTTCCAAGTTTTCCTCAATAGTATGTATCGTTGATCCTAACTCAGTGTGAGCTTAGGATGCAAAGTGGGCAGTTAGGGAGAAATAACAGTGCTCTTGCCCTGATCTTTGGTTTTGTGGATGTGACTTGGCAGCTAATGTTCCAGGATCTTGGGCTGCTTTCTGACGTGTAACAAGCATGAACTTTTTCATTGCCTTGTGTAGTATGCTCTGGGCTTCTGTGATAACGAAGTGACTTACATTGTTCTTAAAACTTTTCAGGGTAGTGGAGATCGCAGCCTGTCACTCTGCCCACACGTCCGCCGCCAAGACCCAGGGAGGGCACGTGTACATGTGGGGCCAGTGCCGGGGCCAGTCGGTGCTCCTCCCCCATCTCACCCACTTCTCCTGCACCGACGACGTGTTCGCCTGCTTTGCCACTCCCGCCGTCACGTGGCGCCTCCTGTCTGTGGGTAAGAAAGCACCCAGGGAGAATAGTACCATCAACTGACCATTCTTCCTATGTATTTGCTGGTTGTGGGCTTTTTAAGGTTCTAGAATGTTTTATTCTCTATTAGCTTTAATATTAATACTCTTCTCCAAATTAGATTTTCATAATCAGATTTATTAAATATTATGAAATATTCCCATGGACTTACTATTTTCTCTCCTTATGTGCTTTCATTTTAATTGATATCAAGTTCATATAACATCAAATTAACCATTTTAAAGGATATAATTCAGTGGCATTAGTACACATACAATACTGTGCATCCACCATTTATCAAATTCCAAATGTTTTCATCACTCCAAAAGGAAACCTTGTACTCATTAAGACGTCCTCTCTTTCTCCCCTCCCCCTACCCCTTAACAACCACGAGTCTGCTTTTTTTCCCTATGGATTTACCTGTGCTGGATATTTCATATAAGTGGAAGCCTGCAATGTGTGACCTATTGTGTCTGGCTGCTTTTACTTTGCATTTCTGAGGCCCATCCATGTTGTAGCATCAGTACTTTGTTCCCTTTTAGGACTGAATGATATTCCAGTCTGCGCACGCGTGTGTGTGTACCCACCATTTTGTTTGTCCATTTATCTGTTGATGAACACTTGAGTTGTTTCCACCTGCTGAATATTATGAATAACACTGTTGCGAACATTAGTGTATAATTATTTGGGTAACCTTTCTTAAGAGTTTTTGTTATACTAGATTTGTTACATAATTCATTATAGTACTAATCAAGAGGGAACTTGAAGGGAAGAACTTGTGGTTATTAAGGTGACAGGTTGACCCCACCTTCTTCCTCTGTCTGTCTTTTAACTGATTTCAAATTCTTTTATTTGGGAAGGACATCAAAACAGATATATTTAAAAAAAACAGATATTATAAATGGTAGTGGAATTCAGAGTGATCTTTAGTTATATAATCTGTACTTTTTCTGAATAATATCTTCTTTAAGAGTCTATTATTGGTTCAAAAAGCTAAGATATCTTAAAGCCGAGTAGCCATTTACAAGGTAATTTTAATCTTTTTCTTTTAATTCTTGTTTATTTATACCTTTTTGCCAACATATATCTTCTAAGTGCTTCTATTTGTAAGCATAGAAGATAAGTGAATCATGATGCCTTGTACTGGAAAATTAATGGAATTCTTGACAATTAAAGCATTTGGGTTGCTTAGCAATTGATATTGAAGGTTTGTCTTCTGATACATGTCATGGCCAGGTGTGTCAGACAGTTGGAGTTGGCCCATGATTAGGTGACCAGTTGTTATGTAGCAAGAGTGTGTTTAGGAAGAGTGAAACTGCTATTTAACTTAAAGTAAAACAGGCCGGGTGTGGTGGCTCATGCCTGTAATCCTAGCACTCTGGGAGGCCGAGGC
>VSMD01025442.1:0-33391 GCA_008750895.1 Mirza zaza | reverse complement strand
GTTGCGCAGGCTAGAGTGAGTGCCATGGCGTCAGCCTAGCTCACAGCAACCTCAAACTCCTGGGCTCAAGCAATCCTGCTGCCTCAGCCTCCTGAGTAGCTGGGACTACAGGCATGCGCCACCATGCCCGGCTAATTTTTTTCTATATTTATTAGTTGGCCAATTAATTTCTTTCTATTTATGGTAGAGACGGGGTCTCGCTCTTGCTCAGGCTGGTTTCGAACTCCTGACCTCGAGCAATCCACCCGCCTCGGCCTCCCAGAGTGCTAGGATTACAGGCGTGAGCCACCGCGCCCGGCCCCCAGAAGGCTTTTTCAAAAGTAAGTGATGATTCTAAAATTTATATGGAAGCTAGGCATAGTAGCTCAAGCCTGTAACCCCAGCACTTTTGGAGGCCAAGGCAGGAGGATCACTTGAGGCTAGGAGTTTGAGACCAACCTGAGCAACATAAGAAGATCCCATCTCTACAAAAATAAGAAAAATTAGCCAGGCATTGTGGCATGTGCCTGTAGTCCCAGCTACTTGGAAGGCTGAGGCAGGAGGATCTCTTGAGCCCAGCAGTTCGAGGCTGCAGTTAACTATGATCCTGCCACCGCACTCTAGCCTAGGTGACAGAGCAAGATCTAGTCAATAAATAAATAAATATTCTATAGAAATGCAAGGAACCTAAAATGGGCAATTTTAATAAAAGCAAAGTTGTAAGATTTACATTATCTGATTTAAACACATATTACAAAGCTACAGTTATCAAGATAGTCTAGTACTGGTATCAGTATAGACAGACAGATGGAACCAAATACAGTCCAGAAATAGACCCATAAACATATGGTTAACTGATTTTCAAAATGGGTGAAAGGCAATTCAGTGGAGAAAGGACAGAATAAATATGGTGCAAGAACAACTGAATATTCATATGCCAAAAAGAAATTCCATCTATAGCTTCCACAATATACAGAACGATTCTAGACCTAATTGTAAAACTTTTAAAAGAAAATTTAGGAGAAAATATTTCTCAGATACAACATCAAAAGCACAGTCCATAAAAGAAAATTGATAAATGACTTCATCAGAATTAAGATCTACACTTTGAAAGACACAGCTAAGATAACGTAAAGACAAGGTACAAACTGGGAGATAATATTTGCAAATCACATATCTGATAAAGGGACTTGTGTGTAGAATATAAATATATATATGTAAGAAAACCCTTTTTTTTAAAATGGGGAAGAATATGAACACTTTACAAAAAAAAATGTAGATGACAAACACATGAAAAATATTCAACATCATTAGTCATTAGGAAAAGCAAATCAAAACCAAAATAACATACTGTTACACATCTGTTACAACATATAAATTAAAAGACTCACCATACCAAGCACTGGTGAGAACGTTAAACAACTGGAACTTTCATGCATTACTGATGGGAACGTATAAGGGTACAACCACTTTGGAAAACAGTTGGGCATTTCTGCAAAAAGTTAAATATACACCTACAATATCACCTAGCTATTCCACTTGCAGGTATTTACCCAAGAGAAAGTAAAACATATCCCCATCAAACACTTGTACATAAATATTCCTAGCAGCTTTATCTGTAATAGCCAAAATCTGGAAACAACCCAGTGTCTATTAACAGGTGAGTGGATAAACAAATTATGATACATCTATGCAATGGAATGCTACTCAGCAATTAAAAGAAACCAACTACTGACATATGTTACAGCACAGATAAACATAAAAACATTATGCCAAGTGAAAGAAACCAGACATAAAAGACCATGTAGTACATGATTCCACTTATATTAAAAGTTCAGAAAAGGCAAACTTATAGAAACAGCACACCAATGGATGCCTAGGACTAGGGGTGGGAATGGTGATTGCACACAGGAACTTCTGGGTAAATAGGGACCAGGGAAGTTTTCTAGGTGATAGAAATGTTATCAAACTGAATTGTAATGATGATGTACAACTCTATACATTTATTAAAATCATTGAATTATGTGCTTAGAAGGAGTTTTATGGCATATAAATTATATCTCAATAAAGTTGTTAAAAAGAAATATATATAATGCATCTATTTATTTAAAAATTCTAGAAAATCTAAAGCGACTAAAAGCAGAAGGGGTAAGAGGGACAGATTATAAAGGGGCAGGAGGAAATTTAGGAGTTGATGGATATTCATTGCCTTTTTATGGTGATGGTTTGTATGTGTCAAAACTAACCAAATTGTATACTTTAAACATGTACAGCTTATGATATGACAATTATATTTCAAAAAAACTGTTTTTACAAAGTATGGTGTCTGCTGTAAAGCATGCATTCGGTGTGGCTGGAGTGAAAAACAGAAGGGAGTAACAAAAGAACTATTCATGCACCCAAAAATGTCTTTATAATAGTTGCACAATGTCCATTTCCCCTTATCAGACAGACTGCTTCCAGTTTTTCCATTTAACAAACAGCATCTCATCATTGTGTGCAAAGCTCTTTAGAGATTATTGCTTTAGAATAGATTACCAGAAATAGAAGAAGAGTATGAATATTTTAATATTAGGAAAACAGATTTTTATTTTTAAAGAAAAAACTTGTTTATCTTTTTTTTAACTTATGTGCTGTATTTACTGCTAAGGAAACAAGAAAAGGAAACATAGAATAAATTATTTTACTTTAGAAACTATAAAGTAGGCTGGGTACAGTAGCTCATGCCTGTAATCACAGAGCTTTGGGAGGCTGAGGCAGGCATGCTTGAGGCCAGGCATTTTGAGACCAGCCTGGGCAACATAAGACCCTGTCTCTACAAAAAATTAAAAAAATAAAAGATTAGCTGGGTGTGGTGGCATGTACCAGTAGTCTCAGCTACTCAGGAGGCTGAGGCAGAAAGATCACTTAAGCCCAGGAGTTCAAGGCTGCAGTGAGCTATGATCATGCCACTATACTCCAGCCTGAGTGACAGAGCAAGACCCTGTCTCTAAAAAAAAAGAAAGAAAGAAAGAAAAAGAAACTATGAAGTAATACTGAAATTTTTAGGGGATGATACAGGGTTGGCTGGAATTTCCTTGGGCAATTTTTTCTGGCACTTGACAGAAATCATAAAAACCAACCCAATTCTGAACAACTGTATGTCATATAATCATACCCCAGGTGGATACACTTGTTTCTTCTTCAAGGAAACTTTATTTAGAATGATGAAAGGTTTCAATTCACATTCTCTTTCTCCATCTCTTCTATTCTTCCTTCTGCCTTCCTCCTTGCTACTCTGAGGCTACCCTCTCCAAATCAAGCAAACCAATGCCATAATTCAAGAAAACAAAACAAAACCTTCCAACATCAGCTATTCCATTTTGAGTAGGAGCCTGCAGCATGCACACGTGATGTTCGCACATGTCAGGTCATAGCCTCACAGTCCAGGTAAGGGCTCTCCTTAGTAAGACATACACTATCCTAGTGTCTACTCAATATAAAGAACAATTGACAAAAACTCAGCTTCCAACACACTTTGATTTGAGACACAGTGGTACTGAAATAAAACAAAAACCCACCACTGGGGCCGGGCGCGGTGGCTCACGCCTGTAATCCTAGCACTCTGGGAGGCCGAGGCGGGAGGATTGCTCAAGGTCAGGAGTTCGAAACCAGCCTGAGCAAGAGCGAGACCCCGTCTCTACTATAAATAGAAAGAAATTAATTGGCCAACTCATATATATAGAAAAAATTAGCCGGGCATGGTGGCGCATGCCTGTAGTCCCAGCTACTCAGGAGGCTGAGGCAGAAGGATTGCATGAGCCCAGAAGTTTGAGGTTGCTATGAGCTAGGCTGACGCCACGGCACTCACTCTAGCCTGGGCAACAAAGCGAGACCCTGTCTAAAAAAAAAAAAAAAAAAAACCCACCACTGTCACTAATAAAAATCCTATCAGAGGAAAGACAATGTTCTCTTTCAGTAGCAAAGCCAGTGGGGTTTACGGACATATCCCATCTCAATTCTCAGTAATCAAAGCCAAGACTGGAGAACATGGCAGGGTTTATCTTTTTAGTAAATATTTACAAAGTCATTTCTTCTGAGAGTCTCCTTAGAGTAACTAAGACCACCCATGAAAGAGGAAAGGGAGAAGGATGACAGACAGTCTGTGGTATTAACTAAGAGATGGCTAGTTTTGGGATATGGCTCAAGTTCTGCCAGTTGGCAAGGATTTGTTAATGGACTCACACCAAAATCTCCATCATTTCTTGCTTCATAAGTGCTATAGACTGAATGTTTGTGTCCCCTCAAAATTCATATGTTGAAATCCTAACCCCCAAGGTGATGGTATTAGGTTGTAGGGCCTTTGGAAGGTGATTGTGATCATGAAGGTGGAGTCCTCTTCAATGGGATTAGTGCTCTTATAAAACAGGCCCAAGAGAGCTTGTCAGCCTCTCCACCATAGAACATAGCTAGGAGCTATCTATAACAAACAGCCCTTCACAGGCGTTAAATCTGCCAGTCCCTTCATCTGGGATTTCCTAGCCTCCCGAACTATGAGAAATACATTTCTGTTGTTTATAAACCACCCAGTTTACAGTATTTTTTATAGCAGCCCAAATGGACTAAGACAATAAATTAGCTTACAAAGTAGCCAACAAACACAATTTGAAACCCATTGTACATACTAAAAACCAAATAAGTAGATAAAAGAACCAGAACTTTTAGGAGATTAAAGGAGAAAATGAATAGTTATAATGGAAAAAAAATAAGGAAAGGGTGTTGTGTTTCAACAACGAATACTTCAGAAACAGAAATACTACAGTTACAGGGATTGCTGTGACGTCCATACGCAACAAGGAAACAGGCTGCTCAGTTTTTCTCTTGATGCGATAAACCACCTGTGTAAGTGGAAGGTTGGTGGGAACGCCAACCTTCTCAATGAGGGATGAGAAACACATAGATTACTGAAACCAGACAGAGGTCTAGAAGGGAGGGAGCCTGGAACTAAAACATTTTTGGTAAAGGTTTTTAGCCTGTCTGTCAGATAACTGAGAATGAGAATCCGGGGAAAACTAGACCCTAAGACAGCAGTCCGACTCCAACCTTTTTGGCACCAGGAATTGGTTTCATGGAAGACAATTATTCCACAAATGGGGGGAGGAGCAGGGGGTGAGGTGGGCATGGGGAACACACCCCACAGCTTATCTCCTGCTGTGTAACCACCCCCCTTCCTAAATTTCACTGAAGACTAACAGGCTGCAGCCAGGGATTGAGGACCACAGCCCTAAGGAATCCCAGATTTGTTAGGAAGTAATAACCAGAAGAATAAATGAACCCTTGACAAAAATGTTACAAGTCTAAAGGATGTAAAGGAAACATTTAAAACCGAAAACAAGCAAGCAAGCAAAAACCCCTGAAAAACAAATCAGCAAAACAAAAACATGAAGGGAAACAGCACTGCTTAGGTTTCTGTCATTGGTTATGTAAGGTTATTCTCTGTGGCTGCCCACACCCCACGCCTCTATCATCAGGCCTTGCATGGAGCCAGCACAAGAGTTCCCAGTGAAAGAAGGCAGCAGAGGAATGTCCAGGTGCTTATAGCTCATTTATCCTCAGTCATTTGTTCCACAGAAAACCCCTGGTTTGCTAGGGATTGAAATGCTGTGATTATTGACTGGAAACAGGCAGATGATAATGGTAGAGAGAGGAACACCTCAGTCTTCCGAAAGCCACAACTTACCTAAGTGGACTTTTCCTGGGCTCAAAAAAAGCACTTCTTCCTCTCTCACAAAGCAGGATTGGCAACAATTAATTGCCAGTGGCTGAACTGGTGGTACTGTACATATTCCTCCTGCCAACAATTCGGAGGTTAATGGTGCAGAAAGGGTGCAGTACTTAAACCAAGCAGGACAAGCTTCTCCAGCTTTAAGTTGGGAAAAGGGAATAAACTGATGACATTCCTTTCCACTTTGGGAATTGCAAAAGGTCCACAATACCTGCTTTTGGATACAATATAGGAATGTTTCCAAAAGAATGAAAAATGCATACTGACAACCCATTGCCTTTGCAGCTCTACAGGCATTTCAGGCAAGACAAGTAAAATTTATGATACAATTTCTCCCCATTTGGATGCAGAGTTGCTTGACCTACCTTAGTGAAAACAGTACAAACTAGAAACTAGTGCTGCTAGCCAGTCATCCCTAATTAGAAGGAGAAGATCTGCAGTGCATACATTTCTCTTCCTTTCCCTAGTGCATCAAGCAGAAGTTTGAACTCCAAGTTCTATCCCAAAAGAAATGCCTACCAGTTACTATTCTGAATGCACAAGGCAATCTTACCACCCTTCCAGAGCTATCCATGGCCTTGAGGGTAAGAATCAAGCTCCTAAGCATGGCATATAAGGTCAAATATAACTTGTCTGGATCTGACGACTTCACTTTGTCCTGTTTTTAGCAATGCTTGCAGGTCCCAATATGCAATGCCAAACTATGTTAATGCTTCTGTGCAACACTACCTGCAGCAAAAGCCCATTCCCACTCCTTGGTTCATAGTTCAAGTTCGATATTGCTCCCCTCAGGTCTACCCACTCCACGTTCGACCACAAAGCTCTTGAAATCCTGTTCACTAAAAGCAATTTATTGCCACTGCACACTGCTGGTAAACAAGTGAACTCTCAGGCCAACACATACTCAGGATCTTCCTGCCAGCATACACCTGAATTCTGTAAGGCCCAGTTTGAATTTTCAACATCTTCCAGGAGACTGTCTGGTCTATATCCACCATATTTCTAATTTTACTGGTCCATTTCTAATTTCACTATCCATAATTATCCTGTAGTGTGCTGGAGCCATTTTCTTTGCTCCCCCTTCCCCATGCCCTTTGTAAACCATTACTCTTCTACCTCCTTATAAAAACCTCTTCTCCTTTGCTATCTTGCTGCACTACACTTCAGCTCTCACCATAGCTGTCATCTCCCAACTCACTCGCCACTCCCCCTACTTTATTGGTGGCATTGATGCCTGGCTTTCAAAATTCCTTCTCACCCCAAGTTCTGCCTAAAGAATAAGAGGGTTAGGAGGACAGACTCTAGATAGAACCAGACTGCCTGGGTTCAAGTCTTGGTTCTACCATATACTAGCTGTGTTGCCTTAATCATTTTCCTTTTCCTGAGTTTCCTCATTTATGAAATAGGGATAGTAATAGTACTTCATAGGATTTGTTGTATATATTACAAGTTAATACATGTAAAGGGCTCAGAATGGCACCTGGCACATAGTAAGTGCTCAGTAAACATCAGCTAGTGTTACTATCATCATCATCACCATCACCATCATCAAAGACTATCTCAGTGTCCACATGGATAACTCATTTAACATGTTCTCTGAGCTCCTTGTAACCAATAATCTTCTCTACCCCAGCAACCCTCTTCCACAGGCACACCCTAGATCCTGTCATCACCAGAACTCCTCCACTTCAAAATCTTCAATTCACATATCCCATACTCTGACCGCCACCTCCTGTCCCTTCTATATCTGCTTCCCAACATGGAAACCTCTAAATGCCAAACTTCTTTTTTGTTTTTTTTTTGAGACAGGGTCTCATTCTGTTGCCCTAGGCTAGAGTTCAGTGGCATCATCACAGCTCACTGCAACCTCAAACTCCTGGGCTCAAGTGATCCTCCTGCCTCAGCCTCCCAAGTAGCTGAGACTACAGGCGCATGCTACCATGCCCGCCTAATTTTTCTATTTTGGGTAGAGATGGGAGTCTTGCTCTTGCCCAGGCTGGTCTTGAACTCCTGAGCTCAAGCAATCCTCCTGCCTCGGGCTCCCAGAGTGCTAGAATTACAGGCATGAGCCACTGCACCCAGCCTCAAACTTCTCTGTCTTACCTCTGTCATTCCTCTCCTATCCTTTACCCCTCTTTTCATATCTTCTTACACTCTCTCTTTTATCCGATCTCTTGACAACAACCTCCATTTTCCACACCCCAGTTTTCTTCTATACAAACTACCTAGCAGAGTTTCTATCTTGAATGAATCAAACTATCAGCCTTTTCTTGACAGGGTTGTTGAGAACTACTGAGAAGAATCACACAGCTGTCAAGATCAGTAACCATTGCTACAAATACATGGTCTCCACCTTCAAGGCTGCCCAGCAATCCTATTTTCTTACCTAGTTTCCCATCTCTTGTCCTTCACAGTGGCTATTTGAGACCTTTACCACTCTCCCTAAACCTCTGATTCTCCTGCCTATTACCCACCTATCCCTACCCCACCTACCTCTGCTTCTACTCTCCATAAATGATCTATCATCACATTTCAGAAAAAACAGGAACAAGATTAAAACTACCATAATTTCCTTCTACCCAACCTATAAACCCACCTTTGAATGCATCCTGTCCAACCCTTTTCCCTATCACAATGGAGGAGGCATCCTGCATAAGGCTGAGCTTGTGCTCTGTGCTTGGTATTCTAAACTCCCCCCATCCATAAGGCAGTGGGTGGTGTCAAAATGTGGCCCTTTGGCACTCTCTCTAGGAATTTGCTGGAAATGCAAATTATCAGGCCCTACTCAAGATCTACTAAGTCAGAAACCCCAGAGCTAGGGCCTAGCAATCTGTTTTTAAAAAGGTCTCCAAGTGAATCTGATGCCTGTTGAAGTCTGAGAACAGCTCTAAGCGATTATTAGTTGTTTATCACCTTTCCTGTGTCTGTAACCTCCTTCTTTGGTGCAATGTTTCTGAAGAGACTCAGGAAACACACAGTTGACCCTTAAACACATGGGGCCACTCATATGTGAATTTTCTTCCACTTCTGCCACCCCTGAGATGGCAAGACCAACCCTTCTCTTCCTCCTCCTCAGCCTGCTCAACATGAAGACGATGAGGATGGAGACCTTGATGATGATCCACTTCCACTTAGTGAATAGTAAATATATTTTCTCTTCCTTATGATTTTCTTAATAACATTTTCTGTTCTCTAGCTTATTGTAAGAATACAGCATATAATACATATAACGTACAAAATATGTATTAATTGACTGTTTATGTTATCAGTAAAGCTTCTAGTCAACAGTCAGCTATTAGTAGTTAAACTCTGGGGAGAGTGAAAAGTCATAAGTGGATTTTCAACTCTGCAGTCAGGGGGTCAACTGTGCATTTTTGCCCTTTTCTAGTCTATTCACCACACAGCAATTTATCTGATTATGTCATTCCCTACTTAAAACTCTTCAATGATTTCCCACTGATCTTAAGATAAAGACCAATATCTTAAGAAGGCACAGCTCTCCAGCCCGTTCCTCCACCACTAGCTGTCTTTCTCTGTTTGCCCAGCAAGACCAGTCTGTCTCAATTTCTTGATCTTGCTGTGCTCTAGGGCACCCAACACCCTTTGAAATTGTTATTTCCTCTGCCTGAAATATTCTTTCCCTCTTTCTTTTCCTAACTCCTACTTCAAAAGTCAGCTTAAACTTTCTTTCTTAGGGTAACCTAACCTGACACCTTAATCTCTGTTAGCTCTGTTAGCTCTCACAGCACTCTGTACTTAATCCTCTTATAACCCACACTGGGTTTAATTATTAGAAATGTAATGTCTGTTTTCCTTACCAGAGTTTAAGCCTTATTAGGGCAGAAATCATGTTTATATTGTTTACTATAATATCCCCAGTGTCCAGCTTAGTATAATACTTTGCACATAGTAAACACACAATAAATACTTGCTGACTGAGCCTTTGCGTACACTGCAGCTCTGCTCAGAATGCTTTTTTACTATTTGTAACCACCCTAGTGAAATCCTATCATTCAAGAAATGTCAAACATCTCTGTCCAGTCTTAGCTGCACATACACACCACCTGCCTGTTCAAGTGAATCACTTCCTCTTTGTGGTCTTACTGTATTGTGTACATAAACCTGTTAATGCAATAACTATATACTATTATAAATACCTAGCTTACTGTCTCAGTCTCCACTAGATTGTAAACTCCCTGAGGGTATGGACCATGTCTTCTTCACCTTTGCATCTCTATAGTGCTTAGGAAAGTACCTAATAATGATAGTATGTTTCCGTAAGTATTTATGGGCATATTAAACTCAAGACTGTTCTTTAATATTAAGCTGAAAAGTTTTTCCCTTAATATTAAATATGGGTTCCAATTCTAGCTATGTTAATCATTAGTTGCATGATCACTGGCAAGTTGTTTAACCTCTTTAGGCCTCAGTTTTCTCACCACAAAAACAGGGCTAATATTACCTACTTAGAAATATTGCTATGAAAATTAAACAAAATGACATAGTACAACAATTAGTACATGCAGTGCCTGGCATGTAGTAGCCCACTCTGGTTTCAACTTGGTAGAGACAACTAGAACAAAACAAATACAAAAAAAATCACAGCAATCAAGGGAGACTGAGCATAGAGTGAGTCATTCCTTTTAATCATTTGCCTAGGAAGATCAACAATGAAGAAACATAATAAGCAGAATAACTCCACTGGTGGTATCTCCCTTGGCAAACGCAGCTTGGTGAGAATTCACTCCAGAGAACTCTTGGCTAATGGCCACATCCGGCTCCCCAGCCCAGCAGGTCAGATCTTAATCTGCAGTACCAGGCATAGTTAATTTAAACTAGAATAGAAACTACCTCATCAAGAACATGTTTACAGGCGGGAGATGGAGGAGGAGAAGAACTTGACTGCAACCACATCAATCAACTGTTTTGCAATCTGGCAGAAAATGCTGCAGAACTGTTGGTGGAGACTAATACCCACACAACTGCACTTACCTGTAGCCAAGAACCAGCTTAGACTAGATAATGAGCAGCTTTCTGCTTCTACCAAAACAATAGTCAGACCTGCACACAGTGAATATCTCTAAGGTCAAATGACCCTTTTATATCTGGGTAGCACCAACAAGATGACACTAAGCAGCTTTATATTCATGCACACACTCCTCAGCCTATGCACATTGCCCACAAGCATCAGCTTCATTGCTCATGCATGCCAAATTTAAGAGCAGATTTAACAGTTTGTCTCCTTATTCATAACATGCTTACCTCTGCAGAGCCATTGGTAGTCAGATTACCTAGTTCCTTGGAGCCATTCACTTTAGAATGCTGTGTCACTACAGGTGTAACTACTTCTTCAGGAGGACTCTCTCTTTTCTGAAGTTTCCTGATTAAGCTCTCCTGGTCACTGGAAGATACAGCAGGTCTGAATGGAGCTCTGGGTGGGCTCTGCCTCCTCCAAGATGCCCTGCTCCAACCTAGCCCCAGAAGATGTGGTACATCATCTTCAGGTGGAAAGCCTAAAATATCTGCAGTTTGGAACTTTTTAAAAAACACCAGCATGGAATTGGAAGAGTCTGTCCTAAAAGCTCGGCAGCTCTGGGGCCTGCTACAATCTGCTTGAATGCACATCCCTTCTAGCCACCAAAAGGCATGGCAAGCAGAGTCCTGGCAGCAGGCAGTCCAACATGACTGGAGGGAGGGGGTTCCTTCAAGAAGCTGGAGGTGAGTTTCTCCACCAGATCTCAGGCCAACTCCAAATCGTGTCTTCCCCTGATGGCACCTGCTCTCACTGGCATCTAAAAACAAAGAATGAAAACATTTTCAGATGAAATAAAAAGAGACTACTGCTCTATAAAGAGCCCTGAACACGAACATTTGAGGCTATTCTGAAGACAGGTTTTTAAGAGGGTGAGAAAGCTATTCAGTGAGTTGAATAGAGGAAGCAAAAGAGAGTGTTTTTGGGCTCAGGAAATTTTAGCTTGTAGAAGTACTGCTCCATATTCATCAATGGTTCCCCTTCTCAATGAGTTCCTGCCTCACAGAACTTTTCCACAGAATTCCGATTCGTGAAACAGAAAACAACAATTAAAAAAAAAAAAAAGAAAAAGAAACGGATGTATTCTGGTGAAAGTGTATAGGGGAAGTGGGGGAGGACAGAGTCTTAACACTTGACTTCCCACTAACCTCCAAGGCATTTATTTCTCAGGGACAAAGTGAGGACTACTAGACCAGAACAGGTAGTGAGATAAATTAGAATATTTCCCCCACGGAACTGGCAGCAACACAGACTGAGTACTCATGACCTCATGCAGATTACAGGCACATCCTTTTTTTTTTTTTTTTTTTGGTGTGTGGGGGGGTGGGTAGAGACAGGGTCTCACTACATTACTCAGGCTGGTCTTGAACTCCTGGCCTCAAGAGATCCTCCTGCCTCAGCCTCCCAAAGTGCTAGGATTATAGGCGTAAGCCACTGCGCCTGGCCCATTTTCTAAACAATCATTTGCCAAAGTTAGGATATCATGCTATTGCATATCATGGTATCAGCCAGAGTAGTAGTTAAGATTACCAAAACTTCTGATGATGATTGGATTCTGCTAAAAGGAACTTCCCAATGAAAAGCCATGTCATGACAAGAAATAATGGAACAGAAGTACAACAGTGACCTACTGTGGGTAACCTAGATAACACGGTCCAAAATTCTGGCTAAAGTTGCTTATGGATAAACTTTGAGCTGTTCGATTAGCTCAGGCATGGCATTGATTTCCCTGAAATATTATATCACCGCTGTTTTCTTAGATGAAGCAGAGTCAAAGCACATTCTAAATGAAAGTTGTTATACAAATTCATTTTAAGGTCTTAGTTATATAGGTGTCGATAACCAGCTGTTGTCACATTTATATAGGAACAGAACCCTGGGTGAGGTAAGAGAGGTGCCTTGGACACACAATTTAAGGAGGCACTCACTCTCAGGGTCATCTGAGTGCAGGGTTGGCTTATACAATCTTGAGAGTGAGTGCCTCTTTAATTTTGTGCTTGGGTGGCTCTCTTTCCTCACCCTAGTCTTGGTCCTGGGGTTTTAATATAAAATATATATTAGAATTACATAGAGAAAACATGCAATAGAATCAAAACATAGATCAAATGAGTAACCATGTCTGCATGTACACATAACTGAAAAAGGGCTCTAACTAAAGCAACCACATGAAAATCAGCCAAAGCCAACATGACTCCCATGAAATATTTATTAAATGTCCAACAGACTAAACATGGACACTAATAAACTGGGAGATGTAAGGAAGAGAAAGCAGTCAGAAGCATTCTGGAAGCCAGCATCGGCACCAACCTAACACTAGACAATTTTGAAGGCCAGAGAAAACAGAACTTCCTTAAGATGAAGAAATAGCAACTGTGAAAAAAATGAAACTACCGAGAACTTCAGAAATACCCCTCATTTTCTTATCCACCTTCCTACATAGTCACAATAGTATGAATCTTGATAACAGTTAAGTATACAGACTATTGAAATCAAAAAAGTGTTAACAAAGGTAACTACTATCAGTTACCTTTATAACAACTTTCCCTTATTCTTCTTATAACAATTCTCTCATATTTAACATAATAAAGAAGTCAACATAGATGAAAATAACTTGCACTTTTCTGTAAGCTACTATTTTATTTAATTTTTAAAAATGCACTGAGACTTCCACTTCTGCACTTGAAGGAGGAATTGCTATCGGACTGTCCTCCGACCATGAACAACTGAAAAACTAGACAGAACATATAAAGCAACTGTTTTTAGACACTGGACAACAGGCAGTACAGGACTATGATCACTGAGAGAAAGGAAACAAAGCAAGTCAGCCCTGTGAGACCCCGTCTTTCTGCTGGAGGCATGCTCCCAACTGTGGCACAGGCGAGAAAGAGCCAAGCAGAACAGGGCAATTGCTGAATTGAGGAGACAGAGTTCAGGGTGGCTGTGATAGCTAGAATTTCTGAACAAAGTACCGGAAAGAGCTACACAGAGAAAGAGCTCCAGATACCTGGATAGTGGTCACCTTCAGTTTTGGCTGAATACTAATTTACAAAAGTGTAGGTTAAAACTGCATGAGGGAAATTAGAAAATATTGTAAACTGAATGAAAAGGAAAATACAGTATATAAAAATTTGTGAGATGCTGTTAAAGCAATGTTTAGAGAAACATTTAAAATTTGAAATGCTTATTTCAAAAAAGAAGTCTAAAATCAATGACTTAGAGAGACACACAGGGAAAATGCCATGTGATGACATAGGCAGAGATTGGAGTGATACAGCTGCATGCCAAGAAAAGCCAGGGATTAACGGCAACCACCAGAAGCGAGGGAGAGGCAAGGAAGTGTTCCACCCAGAGTCTCAGAAGGAAAAAACCCTTCTAACACCTTGATTTTGGATTTCTAGCCTCCAGAACTATTAGCTTATATAGGGTTCTCTCCCTTGTCTGGGAGAACAGTTTAGGAGACACATGGTCCCAAAACTACCAAGATCCCAGATCCAGAGATCACTGTCATTTTGGAATATGGCTGTGGCCTTTACCCAGATTGAATGGAGACAACTAGATGCCACTCAGATCCTGTACAGCAGATACTGTACAGCAATGTGATGTTGGAAACTAAGAGAATCTGGTGTCTGTGGGCTTCTCTCTTTCAAACCTTAAAGCAAAATACTTCTGCAGGATCTGTTCTGGGAGAGTTGCCTGATGGAAAGAGGCTTGGATTGAGAGGGCAGAAGCCACACAGAGATGTAGTACTATAAATGCAAGGAATGTGGGAACGTTTTCAGATATGATTCTTCCTTTATTTGTCACCAGAGAAACCATACTGGTGAGAAAACCCACAAATGCAAAGAATGTGGAGTAGACTTTATGAGCAAGCTACCTCGTTATCACCCCTTTTAAACCACTATAAAATTCACATAGGCAAGCAACTTTATAGATGTATTGAATGTGGGAAATTCCTCAAGAAGTACTCAACATTTATTAATCTTCAGAGAATTTATTCTAGAGAGAAACCCCATAAGTGCAATAAATGTGAAAAAGCTTTCAAAAAACTAACCTTTCAAGTCATCTGAGAATTCACAAGAGTCAGAAACCCTACCAATGTAATGACTGTGGGAAAACCCTGGTTGAGAAGGCAATCCTTACTCGTCAGGAGAGAATATAGAGTAGAGAGAAGCCTTTTACATGTAAGGAACGTGGGAAAGCTCTCAGAGATAACTCAACTGCTGGAGCATCAGAAAACTATCCTGGTACAAAACTACATCAGTGTAATAAATACAAAAAAGCTTTTAGGAAGAGCTCAACTAGTAATTATTCATCAAAGATTGCACACACAAGAGAAATCCTATTACTGTAGTAAATGTGGAAAATCTTTCAGGTATAGCTTATCCTTTGCTGGACATCAGAAAACTCATAGTGGAAATAAACCCTATCAGGGTAATGACTATGGGAAAACCTTTATGAAGAGCTCAATCCTTATTGGACTTCAGGAAATTCACATTGGAAGAAAACTCAAATCACTGTGAGAAATGTGGGAAAGCCTTCGGGCACAACTAAAGCCTTGCTGAAGATTGGAGAATCCATACCTTATGAATGTAATGAATGTGGGAAGGCTTTTCCCCAGAGTTTAGCCATTAAACAATATTAAGAAAATTAATAACAAAGAAAGAGTCATCAAAAGTAGTGTAGTAAATCATGCACAAGTAGTTTACTTGTTCTGACCATCAAAGAGGAGATATTCAATAAATAACACATTTATCAAAAATATTCTGTGCATCTCTATCCTAGAACATTCTCACTTGTGAGGATGTTCATTGTAGTATGGTTTGTACTACTGAAATATCTGAAGAACCTAAATGTCTGTCAATATGGAAATAGTTACTATATAATATTATGTACCATTTGAAAAGAATGAGGTAGAACTTTATACATAGCCAAAGAAATATCCCTCCTCCATGTTACCTTAAGTTAAAAAAGCAAGTTGTAGAAAATCTATGTATTATGGTCTTATATATATTTTTAACAATGAAACTATTTTTATATATCTACATATATTTATTTGCATTCAAAGAGATTCTGGAAAATAAAGGACAAACGTTTACAGTTAAAAAAAAATTAATCTATGCTTCTATCATAAAAGCCTAAAAAAAAAAAGTAAATTAAACCCCAAAATAAGTAGAGAAAGGAAATAATAAAGATAAGAGTAATCAAGGAAATGAAAAACAAGCAAAAAACAATAGAGAAAAGTCAATGAAACCAAAATCTGGTTGTTCGCAAGATCAAGTCAGAGCTGATAAAGTTCTAGTTAGACAGTATGGTCCTTGGGTGACCTTCATGAACCTAATGAAGTGGCCTTCAAAGTTCTGTGTTGCATGGTCTGACCTCTCTCTCCAGATTCATCTCTTGTCACTCTTCAGACCACGATCTATGTCCTCAAGCCACACTGGCCTTCTTTCAGTTTTTAAAAGGACTGTGCTCTCTCCTCCCACAGGTAACTAAAACTACAAGCATGGATGAGATTATCCAGGCAGAGGAGAAGAGATCTTCAGGATTCATCTTCATATTCCTCCTTATTCAGCTCAGATTCTATAGTCTATCACTTCAACCTCTCGAGATTGATATTCTCCATTCCTTTAACCCAGCTGCCTGGGAAAATGGCAATGATGGGTGGATATATCCTGAGAACAACTAGAAAAAATATCTCAACTGCACAGATTGATCCCACTCTAAGTGAATGATTTCCCTCCTCATCAGCATTGGGCTTCCTGGCCATTCTGTGAGTTCCTACCTTCATTTATTTTATTTTCTGCAGTAGCCACTTCAAATCTTCTCCATTCCTTTCAAAATTCAGGCATCCTTACTTCCCACCTAGCTATTATCCTTATCTCTTTATTCATCCATCCATTTAGCAAATATTACTAAGCAACTGTTTCATGCTAGGGGCATTATTTTGATGAAGTTTATAATTTAGATGGAGGAGACAGAAATTAAACAGACAGAAATAAATGTAGAACTATAAACTAATATGAGTGCTCTGTAGAAAATAAATTTAGCATTTGTAGAGCAAAGGTAGCTAAACTTGGAATTTATTATAGATATACCAGCACTGTGTGACAAGATATCAAAAATATTAACTGCATACTGTTTGAATAGAAAATAATTGGAAACAACTTATATATCCATCAATTAAGAGCTAGTCAAATAAATTATGGAAGATCCATGCAGCTGCTGGGATAAGGCCATTCTATAAAGTTCTGATATGGAATGATATCCAGTATACATTATGTAGGCGGGGAGAGAAAGGTGCAGAGCTGTGTGTATAATATGCTACAATTTGTGCACATGTGGGGGAAAGAATACAGTGCATATGTGTATGTATATATATATACACACACATACATATATGCATAGAGTATACATATACATCGTGCATGTGTGTATGTGTGTGTATATATGCATAGACTATTTTTGGACGGATATTCAAGAAATTGGCATGGTTTAATTTAGGAAGAGAAACTAGGTGGTTGGGAGACAGAAATGGGACATTTGTTTCTTCTTTAAATACTCTTTTATATTTTTTGAATTTGTACAATGTACATGAATTGTCTTTTGAAAAATAAATTTTAAACGAACAAAATTGTCAATGGCTTCTCAGGGCTTTTAGAAAGAAGATCAAAATCCTTAACCTAGAAAGATCTTACATGGCCTGGACCCTGCCCACCTTTCTGGCTTCATCTTGCATCATGCTCTTCCTTCTTCTCCATCTGTTCCAACCCACCAAGCCTTCTTTCATTCCCTAAATGAAATGTTCTCCCTCCCTTTACTGGCTTTGCGTATGCTGGCCCCTCTGCCTGGAACTCTTTTGACTGCCTTCTCCATCCTCATATGAGGGATTAGCTCAACTAGATTTCCTCAAAAAAGTCTCTATTTGTTGAATGTCTTTTCTCCTCACTACACTGTAACCTCCAGGACTGTGTTTGGTTTTTGTTTGTTTTTTTTTTTCACCCATGGTATCTCCAATTCTATCATAGGACATGGTATATTACATTGTAGGTACTCAAAAAATCTTTTTAAATGAATGTATAAATAAATGCATGTGTGCATATGCATGAATAAAGTATTGAAAAAAAGAACAAATGAAATTTCAGGAAACCAAATGGCCAGGTATCAGGTGGGTCATACTGAAGACATCCAGGTTGATGACAGGACTTTGAAAGGAGGCAAGGCCCATATGGCACAATAAATGAGGGGAGTGAGTGATGCTTGGTAGATGAGTAATGATTAGGGGTAGAAAGTGGTATAGGCCGGGCGCGGTGGCTCACGCCTGTAATCCTAGCTCTCTGGGAGGCCGAGGTGGGCGGATCATTTGAGTTCAGGAGTTTGAGACCAGCCTGAGCAAGAGCGAGACCCCATCTCTACTATAAATGGAAAGAAATTAATTGGCCAACTAATATATATAGAAAAAAGAAAAAAATTAGCCGGGCATGGCGGCGCATGCCTATAGTCCCAGTTGCTTGGGAGGCTGAGGCAGCAGGATTGCTTGAGCCCAGGAGTTTGAGGTTGCTGTGAGCTAGGCTGACGCCACGGCACTCACTCTAGCCTGGGCAATAAAGTGAGACTCTGTCTCAAAAAAAAAAAAAAAAAAGAAAGTGGTATAAATCTCAAAGAGCAGAAATTTTTACATGAAACGAATATTCAAGAAGTGACAGTAAGGAGTGATAAGGACATCAACTTTACCTCCCAACTCAGAGGTACATGGGATATGGGAGAATGAATAGCCATTACCTGTAGGCTACAGGAAAATAGTGTGTTTCTCCAAGAGAAAGCCAGTATCAGAACATTCTATCTAATGTCCTAACCAACAAGTCTGAGTACAGGTGGGGTTTATTAACTCGATAGATTCTAGTCACAGTTTAAAAGTTGAGGGGAGGGGATGGTTAAGTGAGTCAAAAACCACAAGGTTATACAGAAGTGTCAAATCAGACTAACACAAATCACAACAGTTAAGGTACTTTATAGCAAGAAAAAGAAGAGGATGGAAAACCATGAGGAACTGATGACAGGATAACTACCTATTTATCCTTGGTATAAAATGGCAAAAGCTTTGAGGCAATTTATGGGGCAAGTCTTACCAACGGAATTTGGAGGAAACAGATTTAGACTTAGGGAAAATAGTCGAGGAGATTTATGAGGATTACCAGGTCAAAGGGAAGATAACAAAAAATTCTATTCCCTGATTACTGTTAGCAGCTCTGGTAAAATCCAGAACTTTGAAAGAGGAGATAAAAGCAGGCAGAAAAACTGTAACACTGGTTTGTCCTGCAAAGGTCTTCTTTTGCTTCCATGACTCCCTGAAGAATATCACCTAAGTTACACAACTATCTGGGGTATAAAAGGGAAATGTTTCATAACCCAAGCACTGTCCATGCTTTGTGAGCTGACCTGGAAGCCTACCCTAGAGACTTCATACATTATTCTGGGCCAGAGAAAATATGTTCAATGAGGGAAGGAAGAATCTGGGGAGTCATACGGAATGTCCCCAACTCTCTCTACTTTGCTATATTTCTTGATTTATGTATTACTAAAATTATTACTAAATCTTAGTAATAGGTAAGATCTCTGACTCATATCTGACAATTGGATCCTTGTCCTGATCTCAATTGAGTAGAGCCTAGGAAAGGACAGATGATCAGAAACATTTATACCTTTTTAAAAAATATTTTTGGCACATATATATTTGTACATAATTATAGGGTACATGTGATATTTTGTTACATGTATAGAATGTATAATGATCAAGTTAGGGTATTTAGATATCTATCACCATGAGCATTTATCATTTGTGTGTTGAGAACAGTCAATCCTCACTTCTAGCTATTTTGAAATGTACAATATATTGTTGTTAACTACAGTCATCCTACACTACTATTGAACATTAGAAGGAACTTATTCCTTCTATCTAACTATATGTTTGTAATCATTAACCAACCTCTTTCATCCCCACCCCCCCACACACCCACATCCTTCCCAGCCTCTGGTAACTATCATTCTACTCTCTACCTCGATGAGATCAATTTTTTTAGTTCCTACATTCTCAGTGAGAACATGTGATATTTGTCCTTCTGTTTCTGGCTTATTTCACTTAACATAATGACCTCCAGTTCCATCCATGTTGCTGCAAATGACGTGATTTCATTCTTTTTTATGGCCTAATACCATTCCATTATGTAAATATATCACATTTTCTTTATTCAGTCATCTGTTGATGGACACTTGCAGTTGATTCCATATCTTTGCTATTGTGAACGGTGCTACAATAAACATGGGGATGCATGTATCCCTTTAATATATTGATTTCTTTTCCTTTGGATAAATAATACCCAGTGATGGGATTGCTGGATCATATGGTAGTTCTAGTTTTAAGTTTGTTGAGAAATCTCCATACCATTTTCCATAATGACTGTACTAATTTACATTCCCACAACGTATGAGAGTTCCCTTTTCTCCACATCCTTGCCAGTATGTTATCTTTTTGATAACAGCCATTCTAACTGGGTAAGATGATATTTCATTGTGGTTTTGATTTTTATTTCTCTGATTATTAGTGATGTTGAATATTTTTTCACGTACCTGTTGACCATCTGCATGTCTCTTTTTTGAGAAATGTCTATTTAGATCTTTTGCCCACTTTTTAATAGGATTGTTTGGGATTTTTGCTGTCAAGTTGTTCAAGTTCTGGATATTAGTTCCTTGTCAGATGAATATTTTGCAAATATTCTCTCCCATTCAACAGGTTGTCTCTTTATACTGTTGATTATTTCATTTGCCATCCAGAAAGCTTTTTAGTTTAATATAATCCCACTTGTCTATTTTTATTTTTGTTGCCTGTGCTTTGGGGTCTTAGCCATAAAATCTTTACCTAGACCAATGTCCTGGAGTGTTTCCCCTATGTTTTCTTCTGGTGGCTTTATAATTTCAGGTCTTACATTTAAAGTCTTTAATCCGGCCTGGCGCGGTGGCTCACGCCTGTAATCCCAGCTCTCTGGGAGGCCGAGGTGGGCGGATCATTTGAGCTCAGGAGTTCGAGACCAGCCTGAGCAAGAGCGAGACCCCATCTCTACTATAAATAGAAAGAAATTAATTGGCCAACTAATATATATAGAAAAAATTAGCCGGGCATGGTGGCACATGCCTGTAGTCCCAGCTACTTGGGAGGCTGAGGCAGCAGGATTGCTTGAGCCCAGGAGTTTGAGGTTGCTGTGAGCTAGGCTGACGCCACGGCACTCACTCTAGCCTGGGTAATAAAGTGAGACTCTGTCTCAAAAAAAAAATAAATAAATAAAATAAAGTCTTTAATCCATTTTGAATTGATTTTTGTATATGGTGAGAGATAAGGTCTAGCTTCATTCTTATGCATATGGACATCCAGTTTTCCCACTACCATTTATTAAAGAAGGTGTCCTTTCCCCAGTGTATGTTCTTGGCACCTTTGTTGAAAATCAGTTGGCTGTAAACATGTGATTTTATTTCTGGGTTCTTTATTCTGTTCCACTGATCTATGTGTCTGTTTTTATACCAATACCATGCTGTTTTGGTGACTATAGTCTTGTAATATATTTTAAAGTCAGGTAATGTGATGACTCCAGCTTTGTTCTTTTTGCTCAGGATAACTTTGGCTATTTGAGGTCTTTTGTAGTTTCATACAAATTTCATGATTGCTTTTCCTATTTCTTTTTTTTTTCCGGCATATTATGGGGGTACAGATTTTAAGGTTTCAATAAATGCCCATTCCTCCCTTCCCCCACAAGTCTGAGTCTCCAGCATGACCATCCCCCAGATGGTACACATCTCACTCATTATATATGTATATACCCACCCCCCTGCTTTTCCTATTTCTGTGAAAAATGTCTGGTATTTTGGTAGGGATTGCATTGAATCTATAGACTGCTTTGGGTAGTATGGTCATTTTAACAATATTAATTCTTCTAATCCATAAGCATGGGATATCTTTCCATTTTGTGGGTGTGTCCTCTTTAATCTGCTTCATCGGTGTTTTATAGTTTTCCTTGTAGAGGTCTTTTGCTTCCTAGGTTAAATTTATTCCTCGGTACTTTTTTTGGTAGCTATTGTAAAAGGGATTGCATTCTTGGTTTCTTTTTCAGCTAGTACATAATTGGTATATAGAAATGCTACTGATTGTTATATGTTGATTTTATAACGTGTACCTTCACTGAACTTGTTTATCAGATCTAAGAGGTTTTTAGTGGAGTCTTTAGGTTTTTCTAAACACAAGATCATGTCATCTGCAAAGAGGAACAATTTGACTTTCTCTTTTCCAATTTGGATGCCTTTTATTTTTTTCTCTTGCCTGACTGCTCTGGCTAGAGCTTCTAGGACTATGTTGAATAGGAGTGGTGAAATTGGGCTTTCAGGTTTTCCCCACTCAGTATGATGTAGCTGTGGGCTTGTCATATATGGCCTTTGTTATGTTGCAGTATGTTCCTGCTATGCCTAGTTTGTTGAGCAGTTTTATCATGAAGGCATGTTGAATTTTAGCAAATGCTTTTTCTGCATTTATTAAGATGATCATATGCTTTTTGTCCTCCATTCTGCTGATATGTTTATTGATTTGCGTATGTTGAACCAACATTGCATCCCTGGGAGAAATCCCACTTGACCGTGGTATCATCTTTTTGATATGCTGTTGGATTCAGTTTGCCAGTATTTTGTTGAGGATTTTTGCACTTATGTACATCAGGGATATTGGACTGTAGTTTTTGTTTGTGTGTGTGTGTGTGTGTCTTCTTGTCTAGTTTTAGTATTAGGATAATGCTGGCTTCATACATAGAATGAGTTAGGAAGAATTCCATCCTCTTCTATTTTTTGGAATGATTTGAGGAGAATTGGTATTAGTTCTTCTTTATAAGTTTGGTAGAATTTGGCAATAAAGCCATCAGATCCTGGACTTTTCTTTTTGGGGAGACTTTTTATTAGTGATTCAATCTTGTTACTTGTTATTGGTCTGTTCAGGTTTTCTATTTCTTCCTGATTCAATCTTGGTAGGTTGTATGTGTCCAGGAATTTACCCATTTCTTCTAGGTTTTCCAGATTGTTAGTGTATAATTGTTCATAGTAGTCTCTGATGATCTTTTGTATTTCTGTGGTATTAGCTGTAATGTCTCCTCTTTTGTTTCTGATTCTGTTTATTTGGGTCTTCCCTCTTTTTTTTCTTGGTTAGTCTAGTTAGTGGTTTATTGATTTTGTTTATCTTTCAAAACACCAACTTTTCATTTTTTCGATGTTTTGTGTTGTTTTTTATTCCCCATTTCATTTAGTTCTGCTCTGATCTTTATCATTTCTTTCATTCTGCTAATTTTGGATTTGGTTTGTTCTTGCTTTTCTAGTTCCTTGAGGTGCATTATTAGTTTTTTTTTTAAATCTTTCTACTTTTTTTGATGTAGGCATTGATTGCTATAAACTCTCTCTTAGCACTGCTTTTACTATATCTCATAGGTTTTGGTATGTTGTGCTTCCATCTTAATTTGTTTTAAGGAATTTTTTTATTTCCTTCTTAATTTCTTTGATGATCCAGTGGTCATTCAGGAGCATGTTGTTTCATGTCCAAGTATTTGTATAGTTTCCAAAGTTCCTCTTGTTATTGATTTGAGTCTTAAATCCATTGTGGTTTGAGAAGATACTTGATATGATTTTGATTTTTTAAAATTTGTTGAGACTTGTTTTGTGGCCTAATATATGGTCTATCTTATGGAATGTTCCATGTGCTGACAAGAAGAATGTGTATACTGTAGCTATTAGATGAAATGTTCTGTAAATGTCTGTGAGGTCCATTGGGTCTAAAGTGCAGTTTAAATCCAATATTTCTTTGTTGGTTTTCTGTTTAGATGGTCTGTCTATTGCTGAGGGTGGGGTGTTAAAGTCCCCAATTATTACTGCATTGGAGTCTATCTCTCCATTTAGATCTAATAATATCTTATTTATATATCTGGGCATTCTGGTGTTGAGTACCTATATATTTAGAACTGTTATATTCTCTTGCTGAATTAATCCCTTTATCATTATACAATGACCTTGTCTCTTTTTACTGTTTTTGACTTAAAGTCTGTTTTATGTGCTAAAAGTATAGCTACTCCAGCCACTTTTGGTTGCTGTTTGCACGAAATATTTTTTTCCATCCCTTTACTTTCAATCTCTATGTGTCTTCACAGGTGAGTTTCTTGTAGGCAGTATATAGTTTGGTCATGTTTTCTTATCCATTCAGCCAGTCTATGTCTTTTAACTAGAAAATTTAATCCATTTACATTCAAGGTTACTAATGATATGTGAGAACTTGTTCCTGTCATTTTGTTAATTGTCTTCTGGTTGTTCTGTATATCCTCTGTTTTTTTATTTCTCTCGTTTATCTTTACGATTTGGTGGTTTTCTGTAGTCGTAACATTTAAGTCCTTTTTCTTTCTTATTTGTGTGTTTGCTCTTATTTCTGTCCATTTATTGATATCTGCACACCAGATATAACAGTCACTTCTAATTTTTTGGATTGGCTTTCATAAGGCTTCCCTTTTTTTTCTTTTTCCTGCAGACTATTTATGGTGTTGGCTGGGTAGGGCACTTTAGCTTTGAGTATGGATGTGTGCAGTCGTGCAGTCTTTGAATGATTTCTTCAGCTGTAACCGCTGTCAGTGTCTGATTTCCTCAGTGGCTTAGTGGTTTCCTATGGCTGTTAGTGGAGGCCGTGGTGAGGTTTTGCTAAGGATGGGACACCAGGTGTCTTCAGGCCCCCATGGTGGCAGCAGTGAGCTGAGTGTGCCTGTCCTTAGGCTAGAGGTAGAATACACAGGCACCAGTGTTAGTTAGTCCAAGCAGGCCAATTCTTGGGCCTCCAGGTGGCTTGCTCAGGTACTGGTAGTGGCGGCAGTGGGCCAGGCAAGTGGGTGAATCCTCAGGTCCCTAAGCAGCCTGCGTGATGTCAGCAATTGTAGTAGCAGTGGTAGGACAACCCGCCGGCTTCCAGGCAACACTGGCTACTGTCAATGGTGGCTTCAAAAGGCTGAGCAGGCCAGTCTTTAGGCCCCCAGGCACAGTGCCCAGATGCCAGAGGTGATGAATGGGGCAGGCCTCTGGATGGCATGCCTGAGCACCGGCTTCAGGTTTTCTGGGCCTGTTGTTGGGACCCCTGGTGGTATGTGTGTAAGCCCAGGGTAGCCAGTGTCGCAGTGTGATCCCTAGGCACTGGGGGGCTGGTGCCAGGTAGGGCAGGCCTGTCCTCAGATCCCGCCCCCCCTCACCAATGGTACACATGAACGTAGGCTGTGATAGGCAGGGCAGTGTCCCCCAGGCCTCCAGATGTGTGCTAGGGTGCCAATGGTAACAGGCATTCTGGGGCTGTTATTAGGTCCCCTGGCGGTGTGTGTGCATGCCTGGGGCAACCGATGGGGTGGGATAATCTCCAGGCCCCAGGCAGCATGCTCGGGCACTGGGGGATGGTGGTAGGATGTACAGTGCCAGGACCCTTGGTGGTATAAATGGGTTCAGACTGTGCTGAGTAGGACAGGGCGATCCTCAGATTCCAGATAGCGTGCTTGGGTGGCAGTGGCAGCAGTAGTGGGCAGGGAAAACCTGTCCTCAGGGCATGTGCAAGTGCACTATGGCCCTGCTACTGAGGGGTACAGAGCTGCTACCTGTGGTAGCTGCCCCAGGCAGGCACATTTTAGACTCTGGGGAATGAGTGCTTCCCCTGCAGCAGTGGCTGCAGCAATTGGTGAGAAGAGTCTGTCCTTAGGGCACATGCAAGTGCCAGGCAGCCCTGTCTTTGACAGTGGCCCCAGGCAAGCACTTTAGCTCCCTCTGCCCTGGGGGCACCTTCCCTGGTGCTCTGCATACTATAATGCCACCATCTAGGATAGAGTGCTGGGGATCCTGCCACTCTGCTGAGTCCAACCAGTGTTTCCCAGTCCTCCCAGCAAACTGGACGACACAGGCAGATGTCAGAGGGGCTCCAGGGATGTGGATATGCAGGGGCTACTGTGCCTCAGGGCAGGATGCAGGTAACTGCTGGGCTCTTACATGTAGTGGCACTGTGCTCCAGCCTTCTGGGACTTGGAGTGTGTGTAGCACCCAGTGTGAGCTCCTCTCTCTGGAGCAATACTGTTGCTCCGACTCCAGGGAAGGTCCCTATGCCGGTCTCAGGGCCTGTGGGGTCCAGGGACTCTCCTGTGGCGAGGAGTGCAGGAGTCTATGGTGAAAATGTGGACTGCTATGGATCTCTCACTTATCCCTTCCCCACACTGAGGAACCTCTCAGGGCTCCTGACTGATTCTGGCTAGGCTGTCTGCCTCATCTCCCTCTCCTCTAGCGCCTCAGGTGTTTCCTGTCACTTTTCTGCTGAATTCCAGCATTCTCTCTTAGTCGTTTTATTCAAAGTGTGATTATCTACTTGCTATTAATATTTTGGTTCTTCTTTGTGGAGGAGCCAAGTGTCCTGTACCTTGAGTCAGTCATCTTGAAAGGTCTGAGCTCTTGTATCTTTGATAGTGACTGGGAATAAAAGAAATGTGAGGCCTGGGGCAGGTTAGCAGGCTATAGCGTTGCTAAAAAAAATTAATCCCAATGGTTTCGAATAAGGGGAGAGGTACTCTGATCTCTTAGCTCACATGTTTATTTAGTAAGATTTTGACTGAATTTTTTTAAATTAAATGCTATTTAATGTTGCATTATGTGTTCGATAATAAAAATACAGAAAGAAAAATTGTGCTTTTTTTTTTTTCTTCCATTCACTAGATCACCATTCTTCCTCATAGACAGTTAAAAGATGATTAACCATCTTAAGCGGTTAAAAGACATGGTTTCTAGTTTCAGCTATAGGTCCACCATTTACTAGAAATTTAACCTCTGAAGAATAATTTAACCTAAGATTCAATTTTCATTATTTTCATTGTTATTGCTCTTGAGAAAAAGAGTTCATGAAAGGAGGAAGCAGGAAAGCATTGGTAGAGTCAATATTGGATTCTAGAAGTAACTGGGATAAAAGGTAAGATGAAAATAAACTCCAATTTTAGATCAGTTCTTCTCCCTGCCCACGCCGACATACCCTGGCTCTGCTCCCAGGGTCTAAGCAAAAGCAACATTAAATCCTTACAAAAAAGGTATACAGTTGGTAGAACCGCAGACTGAAAACCCTTTGGGAAAGTCTGGAACTCGCTGTTGGTAGGAGCATGTAGAAAGCATATCCAGGGTGAGAACAGTGGAGCAAAGCCAATCCCTCTCTTTCTAAAACTATGGCAAAAAGCAGAAAAGGCAGGGCTCCCATATGTATTACCTGGAGGATCACCAAAACAGGAGGCTCTGGAACTAGCAACACTTACTTACATCACCACATCTCAAAAGACAGACTTCAAATCTATCTGGCACAAAATCTAGACCAGGTTTCATAATTCCAAGCAGTAGAGTGGAAAAGTCTACAGAATATATGAATTATTGCCAGAGGAAATTCATTAGGTACTTTTGGGAAGCTGTGAACAACTCTGGAAATATTTAGAGACAGTGCTGTTGCCTCTGGCATTCTTAAATCTCAGGTAACAAGACAGACTTCTTGAGCAAACTTGGAAACTGCCCTGGTTAGCAACTAAGTGGGGAGCAGAGACAACTCCCCCTATCTTAGGAGCCATACTGTTTAAGTGGCCAGAAATTTATACTACAACCAAATTCATCAGATCGTATCCCAAAGGAAAGTCTGTGGTAGTGGAAATGGGAGTAGAGAGAATGAGCCGCCAGTATTATTTCAAAAATGAAAAAAAAAAAAAAAAGAGCAGCTGATAAATTCTTTTCTTGGGTGGAGGTTTCTCAGCAGAAACAATACATGGTTAGGGTTTTTTGTTTGTTTGTTTGTTTTAAGAGACAGGGTCTTGCTCTATCACCCAGGCTGGAGTGCAGTGGCACAATCATAGCTCACTGTAGCCTCGAACTCCTAAGATCAAGTGATCCTCCTACCCCAGCCTCCCAAGCAGCCAGAACTACAGGTATGCGCCACTATACCTAACCAGTTAGGGTATTTTGTAGGCAAAATTGGCACTTAATTTTAACAGTCATCAAAGCTAAAATTCTTTTCTTGAAATGTCACAATTTTAATAACATGGTCATGAATTCATTCAAAGCTTTCCTTTGAGAAGTATACCTATAATGAACTATTATCAAGCAGTAAGGCAGAAGCCTTAAATTCAGTGATTTAATCAGTGATTGAACTATGGCTCTACACCATCTGTCTTCCTGCAGCTATCATCCAAAGTATGCATTCTCCAAGAAGCAGTGGGTCTCAGCCAACATGGCTGCCATATGAAAATGAAATAAACAAGCACATTATCAATCCCAAAAACAATTCACAGGAACCATGCAAAAACAAACCCTCTCAGGGGGCACCTTCCACCTTCCTTCTGTCAGCATGTCTACCACCTGCACACCCACTAATAAACAAATACAAAAAATGGTTCCACGTTACACTCCACACTAATTCTCCTGTGCGGGGGTTAGCAAATTCAGAAAGCAAGGCAGAGGAGGTAACAAAATCTTTTGAAGGACACAATCAGGTATTATGAAGTTTAGAAAAAGCCAGGGTAATAACCATTGCCTTCTCTTCTCCTTTTCAAAAGGCCCAACACTTTCTTCCTCAACTGCACACACGATGGATTGAAAGGTGGCAGTTGCCTCACAAAGCAGTCCTTTGAAAAGAAAATAATTACTATTCACTGGCTTTGCTGTGTGACTACCTTTGTTAAGAGCACAGTTTGTTAAATGTTATGGTGTAGATGATTTGCTGAAACTAAACTAACTGCTAAACAAGAATAAATAGGCTTTATATCCATATTCTGACTCCTTTCCCTTGACTGTAGTGTTTCCACTTTTCCCAAAGATCATTCTGATCAAAGACCAACTCCCCTGTGGAACTAGCTGCCCAACAGAAACATCTCAGTTTCTATTCACATTGTCTGCTAGATGAAAAATAAGCTTCCAAAGACTCAATCACAAAACCTGAATCTTACAGCACTTTGCTGGTTAAGAATGCTCAGAAAAGCAAGTCCTCTCATATAAGACTGTTGCTCAAGAAGCCTCAAAGGTCTAAAGAGAAAAACAGTATCACAACATCTCCCTAGAAGAGGGCAATATTTATAGGCAAAAGAGTGGGGAAAAGTCCTCTTAGTCTACCTACTTAAGGCAGCATAACTATATCTCACAGGTTAGAAACAGAAATATGAAAACCATCCTCATTTAATTAGGTTTAGTGAGAAAATACGTTCAGTGCCCAAGGTGAAGTTCATATAGAAAATTGAGTTGAAATTTGTTTTCAAAGAAAATTCCCTACCCAGATCAATAGCCTACTCCACAACTGCTCACACTCCATCTCTAGCTCCCTCCCCAAAAATCTGTGGATAAAGCTTTAGCTCCTAAAATAAGACTGCCAATGCAGTCACTTCCTGTGTCATCTTAGGTCAAATTTCCTAAATTTCTTCATGTGTAAAACAGGAATGATTTTAACACTAACTAATGAACAGAGTTATTAAAGATATTAAAGGCGATAATCTAAGCAAAGTATTTAACGCGTGCCTGGCACATAGTAAAAGCTCAGTATATACTAGTTGCCATTATTTTTGTTGTTGTTTTTATACTTCATTTTAGCTTAGCCACCACTTTTTGCAGGAAGTCTTCCCCAATGAAACCTTCACCCCAAGATGCCTCTTTCCTCTGTGTCCTACATATACCCCTACCACAGCATTTCTCTCACTGGATCATGTTGGCTTATCTACCTCACACACGCTGCCCTCTTTAGCTTCTGGGGTTGTAACTTGGACCTTTTTATTTATAGAACTAGCAAGATGCTTGGCACATAGCAGACATTCAAAGAGTTTTTTCTTAATTTTAAAAGTTCACCCAATATATAAATAAATTTATGGCTTTTTTTTAACTACCAAAATCAAGCAAAAGATGTCAACTCTGATTTGGAATGAGTCGAATTTTAGTTATTTGAGTCAGATCCTTAATGTTAATTAATTTCCTGGCTGAAAGAAGGAAGAGGCAGGAGAGAAAAGCAAAATTCCCAGTTCACTAAGAAATTAGAAAGAGATTTTCAAATTAAATCGGGGAGAGCACTGAACGGGAAGTAAGGGGAGAGATGTGCAAAAAGAGAAACTGAAGAAAAGCAGAGTGGATGAAGAAGAGATAACTAAATAATATAACCAGCTAGGAAACAGCCTTTCTTGCTTCAATTGTAAACTAGAAAATCCTTTAAAATCATAAAGCAATCTATCCTCATGAAGACCAACCAAATTTCAGTTCCCTGATCTATCTATTAATATTTTGGACCATTCTGCTTCACTGAAAGGCGACACAGGCTTTCACCATGGAAATTTCTGAACAAAGCAACAGTGAATAGCTTCCCAGGCAAACAGTCATCCATCACTGATGACATCTAGATCCATTCACCTTCCCTTCACCTGAGTAATGATGAGAAGGAAGGGAAAAAAAAACACCTCAAAGTTCTGATCACCTAGATGAAAACATGGAAGCCATTCTATCCCAATTCTAATGCCGTTAGCTTCTACCTGATATTTATTAATATTAAAAGTTTGCATTAATTGGATACAGTTGCTATTATGTTTCAAAAGACCCATCTGTCAAGGTTTAGCCCAAAGCCATTTTTCACAGCCAAGTATTAACCAAATCACTGGTGTAGCTGAAAATAGCTCTCCCACCATAAAGTCACCTGCTCAGGAACAATCCAGTCATCAAGGGCTTTATAATATTTCAAGGCAGTTTTGAAGGCAAATGATTAAACCATGCACTTTAAAAAAAAAAAAAAAGCCTGTAACTAGGGGGTTACATTGCTGCATATGATGTACTCAGAATCTCCAGCTTCACTTTTTCTCCCACCACCTTATGACTAAAAGACTCTGGAGAATGCTGTCAGCAAGGAGAGCACGCCTCCAAGCCACAGCTTGAAGGAGCCCACACCTCTCTATGTAATACTGTCTTTGTACTTCAAAAAGCACAGGTATTAAATGATAGCAGATAAACTTTGGCCTATACATAAAAGTGGTTATAAAACAAAGAATTTTTTTTCTTAAAAGAAAAACACGTAGATATGATGTCATAAATTTACCAATTCCCTGCAGAGCCCACTTGTAGATGTTATTGTTGTAAGAACCTGCAGTTGAGACCTGCTGTCTCTCACTGCAGTTATAATGGCCTGATAAATTATTTGCATTCATTACAACCATATCAACCTACTTCTGAAACCCACACAAAGAACCTTGAATCAAAGGACTATTTTGTTTTTTGCAAAGGTTTTTTCTTTTCTTTCTTTTCTCTTTTTGCTGGTTTGTTTTGTTGTTTCTAAAGAGAAGGTCATTTAGAGGGCTGCAGCAGAGATATGTAAATTAAATAAAATAGTAAGCTTGGAGGAAATAAGGAAATAATATAGCTAGCCATGAAGTGCTATTTCAGCAGATATGCCCAATGGAGGAAAAATTTATATCAATTTATCCATTGAAAGTCTTTCTTTTTGCAGCATTATGTAAGTGTGATAAAAAATTTAAAAAATAAAAAAAAACTGCAGTGGGCTGAACTGGGACATGTGAGGACTCAATACAACCAAGCTTCAGATACTTAAATATCTCGAACCACTTTTTGCTTATAGCAAATAAAATGCAGAGCTACAGATGCTTTCTCATCTGTGTGTAAATGAAAGCAAAACTGTGTGAGTAGTTAGTATTCTTAGAATTTCTGAGAGCCAGTTTATTTAAATTAAACCAAAGCCAATCTGTATCTGTACAGAAATAATTTTCCTAGGGCTCTTATTCTCTAGACTTTACAGAGCTGTATATACTCTTCCCTCTATCTCACCCTCTGAGATGAAGTAAAAAGAGCTCTGCAGGTTAAAAACCACTTCAAATGAATCTGGGGGGAGGAGGTTCAAAGGGATCAGAATATCCCATGTCTCACCAGACTGCTATAGAACAGGGTTCAGCTCTTCCCTGCCCCATTCTTTGTGCTTCCACAGCACATCTTGGAATTTATCATGCTTCTTTATGTTTCTGCATCTATCTTTGCCTCCATAGTGTGAATTCTCTGGTGGTACTCTCTGATGGCAGGAACTGGGTTTTATTTAACCTGGTACAGTATTTGCTGACCTGAAATGTAAGTATCTATAGTATGTTTATAACACCTAGATATTAACTATCATTAATGATGTGAATTAAGCATCCTAGAGAAGGTATTAAAAATACAGTTACCATATTTTAAGGTATTGAAAGTGAGACAACACATATAAAGAACCAGGGATCACAAATATTAGAAAAGCGTAATCTCATTCATGTCATCACCATAATGCAGCACTGACTTCAGATAATTTTTTATTATTTATTGCAGACATGTGGCTTTTAATAGATTCATTTTTATGACATGTTCTCATATGTATCTTTCTCGTATACCTCCATTTTCAAGTTAATCATAATTCACACATTCTACTGACAAAAATAAAAATTTGGGCAAACTAGTCAACACTCCTGACTACCAAATGATCTACTATGGACTCTCTCTAACTGCAGACAAACTGGAATTTCTTTATCCTTACTGTAAAATGGCAACATTTCTCTGCTGTTTCAAAAATGACATTAATTCAAGGCAGGGTAACTAAGAACACCCAAATGTGTCTCAGTCTCTCTCTCTTTCATATGCACACATATGAAAACACACACACACACACACACACTTCCCTCTGGCACACAAGAAAGCCCCTAGAAACACATCGTATACTGAGGGCCCTCACTCTTTACCACTTCCTTCCCACTGACAGAGGCAGCCATGCTGCCAAGGCAGCAACCCCCACATGAAATATGAAAGAGTGGAGGCGAACAGCTCAATCAAAACAGCTTGGGGAAGGAGAGGAGGGTACGCTTGTCAGAGAAAGTCTCCAGGGATAGGCCAGAAAACTTCTGCTTCTGCCTTCACTATCCTGGGCAAATAACTCTGTTCAAGGTCTGCATACCTAAGCTTAGAGGCAACCTTTCAGAGAAGGGGTAAAAGGAAAATTTGCCCCGTTATTTGAAAAGTGCACTGTGAGAAATGTCAGAGTGCAGCTTATAAGCATTTCCTGGGGAGCACAGCTGAGAGCAATTTTGAAAACCAAGCAGTTAGAAGCTGATGCAGTAGAATGCACAGGTAGAAGCGAGCTTGGCACTGCTTCAGCACGTGGGGCTGTCTGCTTCAGGCCAGATGCCACAGACTAGCCCAGCAGGATGCAGATTACTCCAACTTTCTGAAATGGAATATAGCTCTTCAGCTTCTCTCTACAAGGATGCTTCACTTGTTCTGATTAAGACTCATTCACTGTAGCCAGCCCACTTCCATAAGCCTCCAGCTGACTCAGGTTGCCCTCAGTTAAGGACAATAAACATTGAAATAAACCTGTGCCCCCCGCCAAAAAAAACCCAGAGGAGCCATTTCTTAACAGCCAGCATGGCAGTCCTCTTAAAATCGTATACCTGAGGCCGGGCGCGGTGGCTTACGCCTGTAATCCTAGCACTCTGGGAGGCCGAGGCAGGCGGATTGCTTGAGGT